>CABFOW010003095.1:13494-37779 GCA_902141385.1 Timema californicum | reverse complement strand
CCCACGTTAAACTGTAGGTCCTCCATTTCATCTCAAAATCACCCTACCATTACACATTAGCGTAAGTGCGTATAACCCGAACGGGTAGTAAGACGCGGTGCTAATAATAACATACAATCATATTAGTTCATTCCATAGTATGGGTATAAAATGCCTTGTAATTTTCCCCTGGCAATTCCTTGTCCAAAGCTATTGTAAAAAGATTCGACAACAAGAATTGTGATAACACAAGCAACCTCGTTCTTTTCAAGTAGAGACTGGTGGGGGAGTCGGTGACCGACAGCCGCGCGTTAGCAGTGCTACCGACACGCCATCATGATGGTGACGTGGCCGCAGCCTTTGTGAAACCCTCTACTCGGACCAGAGGAAGGGTTGCTGTTCTGCGGCTGTGTGTGAAATCCCCTCTCCATCTCTAGTATTTGCGAGCAGAAGTGCTTCTCGGAAGGTGTGAAGGGGCTTTAACACGTCTTGGCTTGGAAATGTTTTAACTTGCTTTTAAAATATATTGAAGTAATTGCTACTATATAAGACTCGCTTTGGTGGCTGCACGGTCTAAGACGTCACTTTCGCAATAGACTTGGCTGCAGATGACAGGAAGATCAAGGATCAAATCCCAGTAGGATGTACTGGTTTTTCACACTTTCTTCACATAAAAGAGGGTACATTTCCTCATTCTTAACACAAGAACATAATTAGTAGGCTATATATGTGTTTAACCTGAACAGGCAGTGAGACGCCTGATAAGGTGCTAAGAAAAATAAATTTCCTCAACATCCATAATTAATAAGACAGTTAAACAAACAAACAAAAATGCAGGGGTCTGTAAGACCAGCACATGTTCTGGTGTCACTAAAATTGCGTGTGTACCATTGGGTACTAATGTCGGGGAGTACTAAGACTAGGAAGAACTATAACAATCTTTACATAGTTAGAAACTTCTCTACCTCTTGCCAACGATCCTCTGGCCATCCTTCTGTATAAGAGCGCTTTTCCAAACCACCAATGAAATCCTCTAGTTCTAGATCCAACTTCTCGGCCAAATGCTGACGCTCTTCATCAGTCATTGGTGTCTTTGGCGTGACTTGAGCAGTTGGTTCCATGTCTTGTTTGGTATGGTATCTAAGAGTGTAGGTTGGTAGAGTTAAAGGGAGCAAATATGCCCTAAATTAAATGCAGTTTACACACCAATACACCCTCTCTAGTATCAATTTAAACAGCCAAACATAAACAGTAAACAGCTTTTGTTATCTTATTCAATTTAGACCTGCATCATGGTCACATAGTCTTAAGTTAACACGTCACTCACATACTAGACTTGATTGACGGTGCCGGGGAGATTGGTGTTCGAATTCCGATCAGATGTTATTAGGGTGGGTTTGTTCCCTGGTGGTTTTACAACCTCCCTGCAGGCAAATGTGGGTACATCTACTCTAAAACTATTAACTTCATCATCACCATTCTATTTGCGTGGTTAGTGTAAGTATTTAACTCAAAACACGTTTTAAGAATTGGGGGGGAAAGTACCATTATTAGATGTAGGATACTGATCACAATTTAGTTTTTAGGTTAATATATATTTCTTAAAGGTTTTAGTTCAACTTAAATTCTAAAATATATTGACAGTGAGTTACTATTCTAAACTTACAGAAAAAAAAGTATTTGTCTACCATATAGGTATCTCTTTTCTTTTTTTTTAGAAATGTTTAGCCGTGGATATTCTATAAAATTTGCGATTAGGTTACAGAAATAAAAAAGGTTTAATTATCAAGGTATAATTCAAAACAAGTAACAATGTTGCCAACGTTATAATAATAGATAAAGAATAATATATATAGGCCTATAGGTGTGGAAAATAACTTTTTTTTAATAGCACTCACTTCAATAAGCCAAAACACTTGTATTTGATTCACTTCCTATGTTACTTTCTTGATTATTGATAATACCATGCTTTCAATCCCGTTATAAACCACATAAACCAGCCGAAACTAATCGCAAATATCGTCTACGGGAAGACCGAAAAGACATTTGCCCGAACCTATAATTACATATATCTATTTAGAAGGAAATTAAACAGCCACTTATCTAAAGTGGACAGGGTTTTAGTCGCCTAGCTCTCAATCATTTTTCTTTATAATCACCTTTTTTTTCATTGTTTATTTTGTTAATTTAATCATATTCTTCAAAAACACAATTTCTTGTTCATGTGATAGGCTTGCAAGCACCAAGCAGAGATAATATTCAAGAACATTTATAAACAGTTTATATTTTATTTTACACAATTCTCCACCCTCAAGTTTATTAGAAATTATGTTTTTGTAACCCCCTTTTATTTATATCACAAATAAAAGTCGGGTTAGTCACAAGAGAGTTTATTTATTTCCAATAATAACTAAAACAAAACTCGATAAGAAACGAGTGGGACAAGCCCAGAGTTAGGCGCAGGCAAAGGCCATAGTAAACCATATACAATGAAATAATGGGGGACGACCCCAAGTAAAAGATAGCCGCCAAGAGGACCCACAAACAATTAAATTGACCTTCACAGAAACCCGTAATGTCTAATGATAATAAATAAATATAGGAACAATAACCCGCATACAAGCAATAAACACAAGACATACACTATTCGCCATCGGCGGCTCCCCAATAACTTACGAAAAAGAGAGAGTTCCCAAAAGGGGTTACCATCACTGCCATTATAAGGCTCAAAAAATGGAACCAAGAGCCATTATATAGAAGCATCATAAAACAGAATAACCTAGCTATTAACAATATGAATACACTAAAGGCCTGGGCTCGCGGCCCCAGGTTTGATCAACCAAGTTAAAACAATGGATATTCAATCTCCTAATAATGACAATAACTTGACCTTTCCACATGATTTTACCCAAGTACTCAAAAGGTACAAAATAATTAATATCCCACACATCTAACATGGCGGTACTAAAGGTTCAAAACAATCCATGAAGCGGATGAGATACGTTAGCCTAAATAGCAATATCCCTAAGTCCCAAACTGTGCTGCTATGACTTCTACAAAAATCGCAGTTACGATATATAATAAATAAAGTTAAATCATGAAATGATATCGTCCGAAACGTAATTTAGAATACATCTTTGCTCAAACAGAATTTTGATACAAGTAAATTAAATATAAATAGACACAAAGCGTCTCACCTAGAGAATGCGGAGGAATGTGTGTCATGTCTTTAGAGTCCTGCCATTATATACACTAAGTCAGAGTCACGTGGTCTCACAGCGCGGGAAGCAAGGCAGGAGAAAGGGTGAAGGGGGGGTGCACTGTTCTAGAATGCCCTCACATATTCTGGGCGAGATTTCAAATCTCGCGCCACCCGACTGGCCGTTGATTTCACTGCACTGTCACTGGCGCGCACGGATCTGCGCATGTCGATCGTCTCTTATTTTCTTTTCTGGGGTGGGGTGGCGTAGAGGTGTAACTTCGGTCAAGGTTCCTCGTCTCAGTTGAAAACAGTCCTGGGCGCTGAAGTGATGTGTTTGTGTGGGGAGCCTTGCAGAACAGCCTAATGGAGGCAGAGATGGTAAGTCCATGTAATTATATTCCTTCCATGTTGTGACTCGGTCACATTTTCATCATCAATATACCGAGAATACCATACTTATGGTATATTATTGTTATCCAACTAGTTCAGCCTATTTTAATATCAATAGCTTTCAGCAGCTACTATGTGATAGTCTATTCTAGGACCAGTTTAATCTGTAATTATGATTACCAAATTGTTCAGCTAAAAATTAATGGTTAATTATAAGAAAGTGTGGAGTTTTATGCTAATTGTAATTAGCCTAAACCGTGATTAAAGTTGTAATCATTCTATAAGTTATTCTAAATTTCAACTCTTTAACTTCATTTTAGGTCTTTAACTTTTAAATCTAAATTGTTAATTCTTAAAAAGTCACAGAATATAGCTTTAACAAAATTGACTCCTTTTACTTTATTTTAGAAAGCATAGTGCTTGTTTTGTTGTATTTCTACCCAGAAGTTGTGGCCTATTTTGAGACGCACGTGTGGCTATCATTGATCTCTATAATATAACTGGATGGACATCTGTGGCTGAAATTTTCGAACTGACGTCTGCATACCATTGTCAAAGAGAGAAGAAAACTTTCAAGTATCTCCTTCTCTTTTACACCCATACAAGGCAATGTAGCATTTCGACATCGTTCATTAATTTGATTGACTATATGAAATAAATCAATGTGTGAATAGTTAAATGAAATGGATATGTTAGTAAATGCTTTGAAGAACTTAACAAAGTTCAAAACCAGTTAATCTTTTCTTTAAATAAGTTGATGTAGCCTAATATACACGATGATTTTTGAAGGAAGCTCGCTTGTAAGGCTTTATCTCGTACCAGAATCCTACCCTATAATTGTGTTTAGGTAGGATAAAAGACCTTACAGAAGAAAAGTTCTACTTCCGTTCTAAATGGCCGTTTATCCTACAAAAATATTATATATTTGATAGTATTATGGTACGAAATAAAGCCTTACAGATTGGGATTATTACTAAAAACAGGGTTTAGTGGATACCGTGCTTCCTATAAGCATATAACTTAAATTATTATTTGAACTTAAGACTTCTACACAAAGTTTGTCATTCAAACAAATGTAATCAAGTTTTAAGATACTTTATTTATTATATTTATCGAACTTTCAATGTAATATGGTTATGAAACCAATATATAAGCTAATAACCAACTTTAAATATAAGTGTAGTCTTGGTAAACTGTAAACAACATTGATGATAACTACATGATTATTTAAATGTGTTAAAGATTTTATTCGTATTTGTACAGTATTACCTGTAAAACTGAATTGTATATCCTTTAATGCAAATGTTTCTTCAAGAAAGTGTGGTGTAATACTTCACTATTTTCAAACAATAACACTTTTATTCATCAGATATTTGTTTTTGCATAAGAACATTGAAAGAAACCGTTAAATCTAGCAGACGATTAACTTGAACGTCACGCTTTTGTCCTTAGCAATGTGTATGTGTATGTCCATCCAGTTATATTATAGAGATCAATGGTGGCTATACAGTGAAAAGAGGAGGGTTGGTGCCATGGAGTGGATACTCTTATAGACTAGCTGATCCCGTAGAGTAGTTTGGGGCATTATCGCTAGGAGCAGCCTGCAATGACGTCATAGAGAAATGCGCGTGCGTGGACATAAATTACATAGAAAAGGAAGTTGCGTTGCGCGTTTCACACTCCTCCCTTGATGAGTTCCGATAGAATGAAACCTGGGTCGGGGGATTGGGCGGTGACGATCAATTTCCTTTAAGAGGCAACCATTACCTCCTCGTCTATCGGCAGCAGTGTAAAGTGTGAACTGTGTTCTTCTTTTCATTGTAAAGGCCATATTGTGTTTGTCTCCCTTTTAAATGTTTCTATCCGCCTTTCCTCTACCTTCTTCCAAATATAATAGAAAAGGAAGTGTGAGGTCTAAATAAAATTCGCCATTACTGTTTTGTTAGCAGTTATCCATTTATGTTAAATATGGAGTTTAGCTAGATTTTACATTTTATAGCGTGGTTTATTTATAAAATAATGGATTTAGTTACATTATTTTGAATTTGATATAAGAATTGATTAATTAAGATTCCACAATAGAAAATTCGTTGTTTTCAAAGTGTGACATCCCATATCAAATCTTTTAGCTCACGGCACTAACGCCGTGAGCGCTAGTGAAGTGGTTTTACTTGCCAACATTAGAGTGGCGTTTCTATACTCATCCCTTTTCTATGGCTCGCGTTAACCCACCGGCCAATCAGCACGTAGCTTTTAGCCTCTTTTTTTTTATGTAGTTAGGAATAAGTAGCATCTCGTGACCAAAATTCTGAGGCAAACTTCAAACTTGGAATTGGTGACGGTGGTGCCTCCAATATTAAAAGAGGAAGTCCCGGTTTTTTTTGTTTTGTGCTTCAAGAAGCTATTTGGAGGTGTTTTTTTATGATAGTTGTGGCTTTGAGCGTCCTTCTGTTCTGTGATACATTGTGTTATTACTTATTATAGACATATACTTATAAACTTTCGTTTGTTAGCTTTCACTGATACACACATCAAAAACAAAAGCACCTGCTACAATGAACTCAACAAAACTCTAAAGCCCGGTACACATGACACAACTTCTTGTACAATATCTTAGTTGCATGGCTTGCATACAAATTTTAGCCACAGCCCACGGCATTTGTGATTGCATACAATATTTGAAAAAAGCATGGCGTTTTTTCCCTTTTTATGGAAAAATAATGATTGAGTGATTTGGAAAATATAGGTATTTGATGTAAATAATTTCTTAATCATTCATAATTATTATGAAAATGAAAATATTTTTTCAATTTGTTTTAATATTCCGTTAAAACAGTTAAAAACCTTTATATTGGTGTTTAGCCTTCTTGAATTATAATTATTGGTTTGTTTTCAAGCATTTAGCTGTTTTTCTTACAATCTCTCTTTTTATCTTTCTTAAAAAGTAACTGTCTGCCAGACGAAGTTTTCATGTTTACAACTCAAAAGTTGTACCAAAAAAAAGGCTCATATAGGACGTGTTTTATTTTCTGAAATTGGATACAATAAGTAGAGCAGATCTTGTTCAAGTTTTGATGCTCCCACGACGTTATCTACCGGGCTTAAAGATGTGTAGGTACTGGGTCAGTACCTTGACAATATTAATTTCCCCGTTTCATGACATAAAGCGTATAACTCGAACGGGTAGTAAGACGCGGTGCTAAATATTTATTATTATATTCATGACATACCATCCCACAATGTTTTGAAAAGGGAAGAGTGACTTCGGTTCTAGTCGTCACCTTTCGGCCAAGAGAAGTCGTAGCTCGGCTGCTTGCATTTTTACCTGACATCCGCAGCTCTTCCCCTTCGCTCCCCTCCAAAATCTATGACGTCACAAATAAGAACTACACTAGCTAGAGCAGTGGGAATAAAGTCGGACACATTCTGACCTTCAACCACCACTAGATGGACTAGTGCATGTCTTGCATGAATGTTACCGTCACTGCCATGTATGGGATTTTTTTTTCAAACCCACTGATGCTTAAATTACATTTAAATGACTACCAGGAGAATATTTTTTGCAAACATTAAATACAATAATTATATATCTTCAATCTAAGGCAAGCAGTGCTCGCTTTGGATGTACATACTTCCCGATGGAAAAGGATTGGAGGAAAGAGGGTCCACTGTGGTGGGCTAGAACCCTCTTTGACTAATTTGTTTCGAGGTGTAATATCATTGTATGCAATGTATTAAAAGTTTAGCGCAAAACTTTTTTTAAATATAATTTCAACCACTGGCTTTATGACTAAAATATAAATTGTAGTTAGTTTAAGAGCACTTATCAGGTCTGTAATATCGGCTAGCATCTCCAAGTCCAAAATATAACTTAATCTCTGTAATATATATTTTGCTATTCTCCTGGATCCCACCAGTGTTAAATACACCCAGCGAGTTCTTTTTGATGCTCTACTGGATCCCCTGACTGCCGTGGACCAACCTATACTAACAAGATAGATATGAAGATTGGAGAAGGCGACTAGGTACAATTATTGTTTGGCGCCCAACGTGGGGCCGGTGTTTGGATGGAAGACTTGGTACACTTATACAAAGAAAGTTGTCTTAGCTAACATACTAACTAAAGAAAAGTCTGTAATTTACCCATGTCACTAGATGTACAGTGCGTCATACATATAGGTTCTAATGTTTCAAGAATGGGGGAAACCACACAATGTGAACACGGGACCTTGTGAATTAAATCAAGTTAGTCTTTAGTGCATGCATGCCTGAGCCGAAGGCGGATTAAACTTATGGGTGTCCTTAATTGCCGAAAATCTTGAGGTAGTGAATTTTGTAAGACAAGCCTCATGATAGCATTTTGCCATCTGCTGGAATGTGGTCTCCAACCATTCAACCCATATATCCTAAATTATTAGGTTTTTTTTCGGTCTAAAATCACTATACTGTAGCGGAATATCATGTACGAAGAGTGTCCGGAAAGAAAAGATACAGTGACCATTGCATTTACAAATAAATGTTTTTAACCAAACTTATACCGAAAACTACTTACATATGGATAAGTTTACTTTTCCACATATTCGCCGCCATTGTCCAAACACTTATTAAGCCTGGGAACCAACTTCTGTATCCCCAAGTCATACAAGTCTGCCGCCTGTCCTTTAAACCATGCTATGACTTCTTCTTTCTTTTCTCACCATCATCGTTAATTTTTCCCCATCCAGATGTTTCTTCAGATGAATAATCAAGTGGTAGTCGCGAGGTCTAGCGCGGGTGATCCAAAACATCCTATTTGAAACTGTCAAGAAACTCAGTGTGGGCCCGATCTTAGTCTTGGAGCAGGCAGACGCCATCAATCAACATTTCCCTCCTTTTGTTCTGAATGGCCCGTCGAAGACGTCTCAGAGTATGCATTGGCATTAATTGTCGTGACAGGAGGCATTAAGTCAACAAGGAGAATTTCTCTTCTGTCCCAGAAAACTGTAGCAATGAGTTTATTTTTTTTGCTGAAGTCAACGTTTTGAAGGTTTTGGTTTTGGGAAAATGAGTAGGGCGCCATTGCAATGACTTCTTCTTCGAATCAGCAGTGGTGGTAAGCCCATGTGTAATCCCCCATCACAATGTCATCTCCATCCTCTGTATAACGCGTGAGAAACACGAGCACAGAACCCATATGTTTATTATTGTGTTCGTCTGTTAACAGTTTTGGCACCCAGCGTGCGCACAAACTTTTGTAAACCTAATTTTTCTGTCACGGCTTCATGAATCGTAGTCTTACAGACACTTCAGGAATAATGTCATACAACTCTCTTATCGTCAAACGCCGATCTGCAAGAATTTCTCTTTCAATTTTTTTTAATAAAGTCTTCGGAGTTCAAAGATGGCTTTTGTTCGCCGTGAACGTTAGTCCTTCCTCCCGAGAATTCACGGTGTAACCTAGTTACAACCTGACATGGAAGAAATGATAACACTCACCAGGCCAGCCCAACTTGACTTGTTCCGACTCCACTACAATACACACTGGAGACGCTCGTCACCACAACATCAACACCCGACTTAACCGAGGTTCTTAACTCATAGCTGGGCGTGTGGTNTGTTTGTTCCTTGCCCTGAGAGCGCACGGTTTCACTGGATGTATATAATGGCGTGAGCCCGGAGGAAAGAGACAGATTACGCTCCGGGCTTTCGAGGGTAAACAGCCTAACCTTTGTAGGTTCGACACTAAGTTCCAAATTCCTTTTTGGCTTTAATCTTCTACTTTTCGAAATTCAGTTTATATCAATCACCAATGGACTTTTGTAACTATACATTTCGTCAACCCTTATGGCTAGGTTTTCTTTATAGACGTTTGGTCTCCTCTGGTATTTTGAAATCTTTAATGTGAGGGTTATTTATATTTGCCGCCTTGTTTTAGCCAAGGCTAGAGAGATGTGGAACCGCGAGTCTGCGGCAAAGTTCATGATTGTATGGACGCCATGATAGGTGTTAGAGTTAGGTTAGTTCTTTGTATATTTTTCTAGTGTATATCCTTATATATTAATTAAATGTGGGGCCGCGGGCCACCCAGGACTTATATTTCTGAGGACGTATTGTTTGCTATTGAAACTTTTAGGTTTTCTTATGTGTATTTAAACCTTAGACAAATGTCAAATAGTAGCATTGTGTCAATGTCATTGTTTAGGGCGTGAGCTGTTGACTCGCCCAATGTTGAAAATCATGAGGAGGAGTTGTCTCTCTGCTTATGTTGACAATTGGCCATTTTTTTGTATTATTTGTTATTAGGAAACTGGAGACCAATTTGTTAGGGTTTTTGTTGCCGTTTTCTGAAGACGCCATTTTGAAGGTGTCTAATTCTAAGGAGCCGCCTGTTGCTATTGTTGTCGTAAGGCCCTTCAGGCCCCGGCGGTGTCCCTTGCAGCCCTTCTGGCTTGTGGTTTCTCTATTACTCCTAAGTGTCACGCCCCCATTGAGTTGTATCATGTTTTCTTTGTCAATAAAGTTATAACTCTCTTGTGATTACCTCTGTCTGTCATTTCTTTTGTGGGAAAATGCTGGGGGTAGGTTACAACGGCCCCACTTAGTCACATTTTGACGATTCATTGTGTCACCATAGACAGCAGAAATTTGTTTGTGAAGTTCCACTGGGCGCTTACCTTCTGCGTTCAGAAAACGTATCACAGAACAAACTTCACATTTGGCGGGATCTTGGATTGGCGCTGCTATTTTAATAACATGTAACTCGAACGAAAACTATTCTCGTACTGCCAATACACCAGTTTTCATCTCTCACCAACCAGGCAGGCACATCTGAAGCCAACTTTCTGTTCAGTCTACCACTTCTTGAGGAATATACCATTTAGAATTACAATATCAAAGTGTTAATACATATATTATGCTACAAAGTATACATCTTTATCACTGTCTGATGTCCATTATTTAAACTTTTTAAAGTTATGTCCCTTTTTTAAAAAAATAATTTTACTTCACTTTTCATGACGATTTATTTTTATACATGTTAGTATGACTTGCAACTTTAATTCAAACAATTAAATTTTAGCGGGCCTGCACAGGACATGTCATAATTTATTCATATTTTCCATCCTTAATTTATAAGAAATCGACCCTTTTAACATAAATAATTATATTATAAATGTACCATTTCATTATTAAATCCATCCCATCAGGTAGGTCCATATATTTGTATTTTATTTTTGTTGGATAGTCGGATTTGTTACCGTTCATGGATCATTTCTCTAACACAGGTATCACTTGGTGCGAGAAAGAAAGATGGTGTGTTTTGGGTTGGAGGCTAAGGAAAATGAAGTTTACACGATCACATACACCTGTATCATCATGGCTCTGTCTGTATGAAAAATATCAAAGTAGACACAGAACGTTGTGATATGTAGACCAGGGGTTTCCAACCTTTTTATGTCTGAGGGTCAAAGTTTCTGCCCCTTGTTGGCTCGCGGGCCGCAATACCAGGGACTATTGTTCCTCGTGAGGTTTGTTCGCTGTTGTTCCTCGTGAGGTTTGTTCTCTATTGTTCCACAACTGGAGGGGGTGTGATTCGTCTCGTCTACTAGAGTTGTCATTTCATATTGTTGATGAGCCAGCAGGCCGCAAAAAATGTTATTGCAAGCGCCAGGTTGAAGACCCCTGGTGTAGAGATTTCATCGTGTCTTATTAAATAAATAATGGCAAGTCACACCAAGGTCGTACCCTCACACCCGCAGCGAGCCTATTGGGCCGCACCCTAATAGACCCGTGTAAGGTAAGCCTGGCAGAGTGCAGAGATCAAGTGTACTGTATTTCTAAGAAGCCGCTGTGATGAAGATCACCTTTGTCTTCACACACAATATAATATGACATACTCTCAGTAGTTACACATCGTGTTTCATGGTGCACAACTCATAACACACAAATTAAAATGTTTTTGGTTCATTTATTTATAATATACATATATACATAACATTGTTTATATATCATGACTCTCAGTGGTGCCCAAGTCAGAGATTCAGAAAATGCTGAGAGGGGACCCCTTCAGGGGTTGCCTTCATTCCCGCCCCCCCCTGACTTGGACACCTAGATGACCGCCAGTGATTAGGGATAATAACCCTACATACCAGGGGTGTGTAAAGCTTTGCAACTTCAAAGTGGCTTCCAAACAAATATCAGCTTCAACTTTGCTTTGAAATTTTTTTTTTTTAAAAATAGCTTCAACTGTTTCGAAACTATGCCAATAAAAATACGAACAGCTAAAATACTCTATTTATGTTCAATAATTGCTATTCTTACAGTAGCCCCATGGCTTCTTTCGTGCTGACTGACAGCTCACAGCTAACTTCTGACAGTCAACAACTAGGTATATTCCTAAATTTTGACTGTCAGAAGTGACAGCCGCTATAACACATGTTTTTGCAGATCATATGGTTCGGCGTAGGGATACATAATTTGGTTTGGTAACTTTTCAAAGCCGTCAGCTGTGAGCTGTCAGTCAGCACCAAAGAAGTCATGGGGCTACTGTAGCTGTAATGTGCATTGCAGATTAATATTCATATGGAAGAAACTGAAGCGATTGAATTGCATGTTATGACGGTAACTTTATTTATAGAATTAAAATGAAATATTAATAACAAATGTGCACTAAAACTTTTTATAAGCAATTCTAGCGCATACAGTTATTTAAATAACCACAATTTTTTTTCTTTCATAATACACTTTTTTTTCCAAACTTCAAATCCACTTCAAGAATAGACAACATATATGATTCAAGTTTTGATCCAAATTGAAAAATGTGGGCTTCACACAACCATATGAAAAGCCATATTTATGATATATATATTTTTTTTAAATGAGACTTTAGTTATATTTATAACTTCAGACACAAGTAAAAATTGGAACAGTTGCAAGTAACCCATTAGTGGAAATTACAAAAACATATCCTTTGTCTAATAGTTTTGTTTAGAGACAGAAATTAATATACCTCTTGTTATATTTGATTTACAATATAAATGTGGCTGGTTTTAGAGTAAATTAATGTTGACGAACATTGTCGCAAACTTGCAATCAACACCAATGGCCGATCTCTACCGCTAGGAGTAGCCAATCAACGTGCAGACACACATGGTGGTCTTTTCTCAACCATTTTCAAACACGACACAGTGGCTTGGTTCACAAGTTTGGTTAAAACAACAGTTATTCAAATGATTCATTAATACATGAGGTTTTAATTAGTGTCCTTACTATCCCTTACAAGTCCTTGAACAGGAGTTGAACCAGATACTCTAAGATGGGCCAGAAATGAACAATTCCAACAGATTTTCTCTGCCACTCACACAAAGAACCTTAACGAATCTGACCAAGATTTAGAACCAAATAACTCATGAGCGAAACTTAAAAACTTTATTTAATACTAAAACATGTATTTTAACATATCAACAAGTTTGAAAAATTGAATAATTTCTCATATTACTGCGGACAATACAACTCATCTCTTCTCCGCCACTTTTTTGGATCTAAATGGTACACACGTGTGTAGGACCCTCTGATAAGAAAAAACTATGTATCAATAGTTATGGGAAGGTTTCTTACACTGATATTTGCTGTCCATTATAGGTAAAGAGTTTAAAATCGCCCAATTAAAAACATTCAAGTAATTTTTAGCGCATTAAGTTTTATAAATAAACACACATATTATATTTTTTTCCAATCCTAAAACAACTAACAAGAAATATGTGAATTCTGATTTGGATTTGAGAATATTTTGTGTATTCGAATCTAGTTTACTTCAAACAGAAAAAAATGTCCTTTGCACACAGCTTGTGTATAATATGTTCATAGACAGAGCTAGTAGCGCTCTCTTTTACAATATGAATGTGGCCAAATAACATTTACTGTTTCTGAATCTGTATTATTATTATTATTATTATTATTATTATTATTAGCACCGCGTCTTACTACCCGTTTGGGTTATACGCACTTACGCTAATGTGTAATGGTAGGGTGATTGTGAGATGAAATGGAGGACCTACAGTTTAACGTGGGATCCGAACCACGGTGGAGGCCTGGCATTCCCCACATTCACAAGATGTCTTGTCAGAGGTGAAGGAAGGGTTTGGTAATCAGATAAATATATGCCGGGACCGAGGATTGAACCCCGGCCGCCAGCACAGAAGTCTGACACCTTACTCCTAGACCGCTAGGTCACCTTCTAAATCTGTAAATTTGGTTGTAATTTTGTTGCTTTGAAAGATAAAAAAAAAACATTAACCACATAGCAGTTTAGACAAGACATTAAAAAATATTTCCCATCTGGTTCCTCTGAGGAAGAATTTAAATTATCTTTCCCTCAAAGACCTATTTAATATATGATGTGTATTCCACTTTTTCAAAACGTAGTAGGATCGCGTTAATTCGACCCCCCCATGATTCCTCGAAATTTATACCCAAATCAATGGTAAAAAATAACATTTAATTTGAATTTTAGAAATAAATATTGATTGTTAATTTTTTTCGAGTTTGTAGCCTTTTCAAACCTAACTTAACATTAATTTATTAAATCACACTTACATTCCAATAATGTCATTAAGTAGGTTAAGATTAAATTTGGAAGAAGGTGGAGGAAAGGTGGATAGAAACATATAAAAGGGGGACAAACACAATATGGCCTTTACAATGACAAGAAGAACACAGTTCACACTTTACACTGCTGCCAATGGACAAAGAGGTAATGGTTGCCTCTTAAAGAAAATTGATCATCACCGCCCAATCCCCCAACCCAGGTTTCATTCTATCGGAACTCATCAGGGAGGAGTGTGAAACACGCAACGCAACTTCCTTAAAAAAAAAGGAAGTTGCGTTGTGCGTTTCACACTCCTCCCTGATGAGTTTCGATAGAATGAAACCTAGTTCGGGGGATTGGGCGGTGACGATCAATTTTCTTTAAGAGACAACCATTACCTCTTTGTCCATTGGCAGCAGTGTAAAGTGTGAACTGTGTTCTTCTTGTCATTGTAAAGGCCATTTTGTGTTCGTCCCCCTTTTATATGTTTCTATCCACCTTTCCTCCACCTTCTTACAAATATAATGAATTAAGAGTTATTGACGCAAAGAAAAGTATAAAACAGGGGAACTCTACATTGGCGACAAGCTCTGTGTGACGCCACGACTCATTTAGGTTTGAAATTTTCGTATGTTCATTTTTATGAGTTGTGTGTGTGTGTAGTGTATGTGTAGCATATTTTGAGGTTATTAGCTTATTATGCATCAGCTGCCTAGATACTCATAAAAATGGTAAGTCGAATTTTGAATATTTCAAATTCTTTTGGAAACCTGTCTCTTTAACTTTATAATAACTATAATAAATTGATAAAACTAAATAAAAAGGAAAAATAAACTACTAAGAATAAGTTTGATGAAGAAAGCCCACATTTTTCCTCTTTCCCTGGGTGGGCTTTCTTCATCAAACTTATTCTTAGTAGTTTATTTTTCCTTTTTCTTTAGTTTTATCAATTTCCTTTATTATAAAATTATCTAGCCATTGGGCCACCTCATTTTTAAACCTATCTCTTTAACATGGAATTAAAAAAGTCTACTGCGTTCCTAAAATGAATTGAGAGGTTTTTGGAGGCTCTTTCTGATGTATTAACAATATATAGCTTACAAGAGTGTTCAGAAACCAGGCTACACAATCACTCTCAAAATGTTATCTTATGGCCAGTGGCAGCAGTGTATTATACAAACTGTTTTCCTCTTTGCATTGTTTGCATTGTTAGCATTGTTGTTTGTGCCTTCTGCCACGGATAGTATTAATTGTACAGATAAATTTAATAAAACCTACAATTAAGCTAAAAAATACTAGAGAAATTACCCTAGTAAATAGCAATAATTTGTTGGTAAAAAAAAATCATTCTTTTCAATTTTTCACGTTTACTTGTAAATATATTTTTATATTTTAATTAATAAGAGAAATATTCAAAATATCGAGAAGAAAACAAATAATTATCCCCGAGTATTGTTTGAAAAATGTTCACCAAAATAAAAACATTATTTATGATGGTTAGATTTAAATAAAATATCAACGTTGCATTTGTGGTTTTCTGGAACTATTTTTTTAAGTATAAAACTAGACAAACAAGAAGACGTCATTCTGTCGCAAACACAAGATGGTTGAGCAATGAGTGAACATTGGTAGCCATGTCCCCGCGCAGTGGTGCCGACACGTCATGGTGGTGGAGGGGGTCACCTCCCCAGCTCCACCGACAAAACGAGCATTGTGAAGCTCGTTATTAGGAACCATGAAGCGGGGATCGAAGCAAGCAGGCGGTAACGTTCATCTGAAACGGCAAGAACCCCGCAACGGGCCGAGTGTAAGTACCGTAGGGCCGGGCGATGAGCTTAGAGAACTTTGAATATCCGTCAGCATCCACTTCAATTTAAAAGTTAAAATGTCCGATTCAACAACTGAAAATGTTTTAATTCAAAATATATGTTGATGATAAAAAAAAATCTGTTATACACCACAAAAATTAATGTTCACTTAACAAAAATCTAAAGTTATTTAATTACATGTTTTGATAGTAGCTTAATTTATTATTATTATCATCACCGCGTCTTACTAGCCTTTCGGGTTATACGAACTTACGCTCATGTGTAATGGTAGGGTGATTGTGAGATGAAATGGAGGACCTACAGTTTAACGTGGGATCCGAACCACGGTGGAGGCCTTGCATTCCCCACATTCACAAGATGTCTTGTCAGAGATGAAGGAAGGGTTTGGTAATCAGATAAATCTGTGCCGGGACCGAGGATTGAACCCCGGACCCACAACACAGAAGTCCGACACCTTACCCCCTAGACCGCCAGGTCACCGACCTTAATTTATTTACTTAGGACAAAATAGGTTAATCATATTTGCAATATGTAATAAACGAATGAATATGATAGAATTGTATAAAAAATATAAAGTACACACACTTCAATGAGATAGTAGAGGAAGCAAGACTGGGATGGTACAGTCAGATCAGGAAGCCAAGAGGAAGACCGAGACATTGTGGTGGAGAGAGGAATACCGGGACATTGTGGTGGAGAGAGGAACACAGGGTCATTGTGGTGGAGAGAGGAACACCGGGACATTGTGGCGGAGAGAGGAACACCGGGACATTGTGGCGGAGAGAGGAACACCGGGACATTGTGGCGGAGAGAGGAACACCGGGACATTGTGGTGGAGAGAGGAACACCGGGACATTGTGGTGGAGAGAGGAACACCGGGACATTGTGGTGGAGAGAGGAATACTGGGTCATTGTGGTGGAGAGAAAGAATACGTTGGAGAGGCTTATGTTTCAAACTGATGATGATGATGATATTATTTGTTGTCATTGGCACGGGTGTTTTTGGCATCGCATCTTACTAGCTTTTTGGGTTGTACGTGTGTGTACTAAATACGCTAACATGTTAGGAACGAGGAAAGTTTAATTTAGATAAAATATACCCACATTTACACAAAGTAATGGAAAGCTATCAGGTAAAAAACATTGTCAGTACACCAGACCAGGATTCGAACCGCGATCTCCCTATCATTAGCAGTCCAGTCTATTGTGAGTGTGACACCTTAGACTACATGGCCACTACAATGTTTCAGTGAGGCTGTTAATATTTAGCACCGCGTCTTACTACCCGTTCGGGTTATACGCTTTAAGTGCTAATTACTCTAATGTATTAGGAATTGGGAAGGTTGAATTAGAGGAAGTGAGCCCGCATTTGCGTGGAAAACCATTTAGGAAAAACCACCCTCAGTTCACCCGACAGAGATTCGAACATCGATCTCCCCGTCTTAAGCAGTCGGGCTCAACACGACAAGCGTGTTAGCCAACTACGCCACCGAGGCGGGTCAGTGAGGCTGTTAAATTATTCTTTAACCGAGAGGGTTAGCGAAAATTATGTAGATTCAAGGAAAACCTATTTATAAATTTGGGGTATAATGTTGTTGTATAGTTTGTGATCTTTGTGAGCGCACCCACCTGTCATAGCCACGGACTTCTTGGTGGTGGCCCAGCCGAGACTCCTCTCCACCGCCATCTTCCACTTGGTGTAGCGGCTGTCCCGCTCTGAAAAAAAGGCACGCCACTGGATTTATTGGAACATAGTTCTTCTCCTCTCACTTGCACACTTGTTATCTGCCCCTCACATCTCTTTGTTGGTCTCCCTTGCAGTCTTTCCCCTTCAAACTTCAACATCATCATTCTCCTTGAGATTCTTTCTTTTTCCATCCTCATTACATGTCCAAACCATCTCACCCTTGCTTCCTCTACTATCTCATGTACTCCAACATCCTCATTACATGTCCATAC
Source organism: Timema californicum (assembly GCA_902141385.1). Taxonomy (NCBI): domain Eukaryota; kingdom Metazoa; phylum Arthropoda; class Insecta; order Phasmatodea; family Timematidae; genus Timema; species Timema californicum. The sequence goes on along the minus strand of CABFOW010003095.1, from coordinate 19,856 downwards.
CATCTCAGTCTTGCTTCCTCTACTATCTCATGTACTCCAACATCCTCATTACATGTCCATACCATCTCACCCTTGCTTCCTCTACTATCTCATGTACTCCAACATCCTCATATTTGTATCTTAAAATGCTTGACAATGAATGCCAACTGTACACCATAGTGCTAACTTAATAATTCATTGAGTTATAAATGTCACCACAATATGTGGCCAAGTTAACTGACAACATTAACACATTTAAAGATCAACATAACTTTAGGGGTCAAATATCATCAGAGCTACCAACCTTCATCCGTGGTGGTCGGCAGGAAGACGTCGCTCTCAATGGCCTGCTTGGCCTGTTCCTCCAAGTTCCACACCGCCACGCCCTCCGCGCGACCTGCTACCATCGCAGCACCCAACGCGCGCACATCAGTCATGGTGGAACGTTCTAGAGGCGGAGAATAACACCAATGTTGGCAATATTGTGCTACTAGGGCTACAAAGCTAGTACCATTTGTTAGAGATTATGTACCAGTGTTACAAACATTACATTTATTTCCCTTGGAAAGTCGTAATATTACAATCAAAACTAGAAACAATACAATGACTATCTGTATGGAAAGATCACGTTTCAATAAATTTAAATTAAAAATGACATCTGGAGACGAAAATTGAAGCCAGGCAGGACCTTTGGCTTTACACGCCAAGCAATGCTCTACCCCTAAAATATCCAGGATTCGTCCCGGGCCCAGGGTCATTTTGTAATTCATAGTTATAAGATAAATTCAGTGATTGACGCGCAGAGATTGTCAGCCGCATATGATCTCAGGGGTAGAGAGGGTTGGTGTGCTGAGACAAAGGTCCCAGGTTTGATTCTTGTGTCCAGGTGTAATTTTTAAATAATATAAATTAATCTAAAAAAATACACTTTAACCAATGTTTCTATTTATTTGATTACTTTTATCATTATTATTATTGTTATAAATAGATATCTTGGATCTTTGAATACTATTCATATTCAAAATTTGCATTTAAAAAAAAAAAATTGGGATTATAGTATAATACAGTATAAATAATAATAATAATATTTAGCACCGCGTCTTACTACCCGTTCAGGTTATACGCTTTAAGTACTAATTACACTAATGGATTAGGAAATGGGAAGGTTGAATTAGAGGAAGTGAACCCGCATTTGCGTGGAGAGAGAGTGAAAAACCATTTAGGAAAAACCACCCTCAGTTCATCCGACCGAGATTCGAACCTCGATCTCCCCGTCCTCGGCAGTCGAGCTCAACACGACAAGCGCGTTAGCCAACTACGCCACCGAGGAGGGTCAGTATAAATAAATAACACATATTTAATTTGCGATAGGATACAAGGAGTAAGATTAAAATTATTTTCATTTAGGAGTTGAAAGTTGAATAATTGAGGTTGAAATTTAAAAATGGGAACTAAGGAAGGACCGGACTCTCAAAACCTTAAATAAACATTTGACAGTAAAGATTGGAAAAATAGATTTAAAAAAAAAATTATGTTTAGTTTTCAAAATTTTGAGTTGGAATTTGTTTTTAAAGCCGAAATACTGCTTATGGGTAGTTCATCCTCAACATAATTATGCAATAAATTTAACAACCAGACCCCAGACCAGTAATTTAACACTTAATTGAATTAATGAATGTTATAATGGATGCATTTTATCAAATGGTGTTGATATTTAGTTACTATTAATTGTATTATCTTGTTACATTAATGGTAAAAGGAACGGAACGTCATGACTGCTTAGATGAGAGCGAGAGGAAGATATGACTAACCAACAGGTATACCGCAGAGGTCTGCTTGCATCTGCATGAGCAGGTTGTTGGTCGTCATTTTGCCGTCAACCTGCAGTTTGCTCAGGGGGATCCCGCAGTCCTTGTTCATGGCCTCTAGGATGTCCCTGGTCTGGAAGCACACAGCCTCGAGCGCGGCGCGAATGATGTGGTTCTTGGTGGTGAACTGCGTTAGGCCACAAATTATACTGCACACACAAACACCTGCGCAGTTAAAACACAACCTCACGCTGGGCGCACAATCACACACACACACACACACATTAACATTAGAATATTGCTCGGTAAGGGCAGATATCAGCAAGTGCGCGAGTGAGAGAAGAAGAATGGTGAATAGAAAGAGCAGGTTGGAGGCATTTTACTAAATGTACCGGCCACTGGCTGGAAATGATGATGATGATGATTTAGAAAGATGTGTTTTAAAACTGTTAGCGCCGCCAAAATACAGACTTGCCCCACACACGGCCCAGCTGCCTGCGCACTCACCCACGAGCGTCCTTCCTCCAGTACGGGGCGTACAGGCCGGAAAAGGCCGGCACAAAATACACGTCGCCCGTCGTGTTGACGGCCGCCGCCTCGTCCTCCACCTCCGATACGCGGTTCACCAGCCTCATCTTGTTCTTGAGCCACTTGACCGCAGCCCCCGCCACCGCGACGGACCCTTCCAGGGCGTACGTGGGGCGGGACGAGGGGCCCATCTGGAAGGCTATTGTGGTTGCTAGACCGTGCGTCGACTGCACCCGCTAACAACACACATCGTATGGAGTAATATCGGTCCGGAGCCATACAACACACCTGTGGTCAAGCTGTATAGGGTGTTAGACTCACATCACACTCGGCGACTGCACCCGCTAACAACACACATCGTATGGAGTAACATTAGTCTGAAGCCATACAACACACCTGTGGTCAAGCTGTATAGGGTGTTAGACTCACATCACACTCGCCGACTACACCCGCTAACAACACACATCGTATGGAGTAACATTAGTCTGAAGCCATACAACACACCTGTGGTCACGCTGTATAGGGTGTTAGACTCACATTACACTCAGCGACTCTTAGCACCCTGTCTGATGTTCGAATCTCGACCAGATGTCAAATTTCCGCTAAGCTACCCTCACAACACCTGGAGTTTAGATTAAATGGTTAATATCTCACCATTACAGGAATACAACAAACTAAATAGTATTAATTTATACGATATAATATTTTATTAAATCTTTACTTTTATTAGTGCTTTAATTTTCCAAAAGTTGTGTTTTACTACAGGGGATTGATGGGATTGATTGCGTTAAAAAATATCGATAATCTGAAAAACCAGGCTTGTTTTCATGAAGGTTTTGTTAAATCTGTACTCAACAAATATTAAATTGAATGATAGTTTTTGGATACAGCCACAAAAAAAATATTCGAAAATTAATCCTCTAATTTACTAAGGCTGAGTTTATTTAATTTTCACTGTAAAAATGTGAATGTAAATGTCATGTCAAATATATTTTATTTTGGTTCTAAAATACTTTAAGTCATGATTTAATTAAACGATACAATTTTTTTTTAATAAACATTTGTTTTTTTTATTTACATAAATGAGTTTTAAAATTATACATGTATTCAATCCAAGCTCGAATATTTTTGAAAAGCTTACTTGAAATGAGCTTGAACCCAGTATTTACCATAGTGCCTGTGGTGTAGCCTAGTATTTACCGTTGTGCCTGTATTGAGACTAGTATTTACCGTTGTGCCAGTGTTGTAGCCTAGTATTTACTGTTGTGCCTGTATTGAGACTAGTATTTACCGTTGTGCCTGTATTGAGACTAGTATTTACCGTTGTGCCAGTGTTGTAGCCTAGTATTTACCGTTGTGCCTGTATTGAGACTAGTATTTACCGTTGTGCCTGTATTGAGCCTAGTATTTACCGTTGTGCCAGTGTTGTAGCCTAGTATTTACCGTTGTGCCTGTATTGAGACTTGTATTTACCGTTGTGCCTGTATTGAGACTAGTATTTACCGTTGTGCCTGTATTGAGACTAGTATTTACCGTTGTGCCAGTGTTGTAGACTAGTATTTACCGTTGTGCCTGTATTGAGACTAGTATTTACCGTTGTGCCAGTATTGAGCCTAGTATTTACCGTTGTGCCGGTATTGAGACTAGTATTTACCGTTGTGCCTGTATTGAGCCTAGTATTTACCGTTGTGCCAGTGTTGTAGCCTAGTATTTACCGTTGTGCCTGTATTGAGCCTAGTATTTACCGTTGTGCCGGTATTGAGCCTAGTATTTACCGTTGTGCCGGTGTTGTAGATCAGAAAGCAGCCATCCCTGTAAGTATTCTTGGCCTGCCCCTTCTCAAGGCACATTTCCCCCACCAGCGACGCCTGCTGGTTTCCCAGAATCTGCACAACAACAATATTTATCACACTAAGTCCACCAAGAGCGCACAAACACTATATTACTATTATATATAAATAGACAAACATTTATAACTGGCATTCTTTGTTCAGTTTGTGTAGAGGTGAGTCGAATATACCATTTTAACAATACAGACTCTCCATTTTACTTAAGAACACAGACTCTCCATTTTACTTAAGAACACAGACTCTCCATTTTACCTAAGAATACAGACTCTCCATTTTACCTAAGAATACAAACTCCCCTTGTATCAACTCACTCAATATAAGAGTACAAAGAACAAGCCTAAAATCACCTTTAAGATTAATTCCACTTGCTCAGTAGTGTACCAACATGTCCTGTGATATTTTATCTAGAGGGGCAGGGTCAGTTGGTGACCTTTGACCTCCATGATAGAACATACAGTGTACATTATGTTGCCTCAGTTAGACACTGATAACCATATCAATGCATTTCCAATATCAAGGTCACTCTTTCAGAGATCCGAGCTTGTTAAAGCCTTGTTTTTTATGTAACAAGTTGGACCCACCGTGTCGAACCAACATCCTGGGTCCTCGGCTACAAAATGTAGGAAATGGTGGAGGGTTCAAAGTTTTTTGGCTAAAAGTTAAATTGAAGGTGTGTAGATGGGGATAATGAACTACCTAAATTTGCAAAGTGGATTTGATAACTTTGTATCCTCGGTCCCGGCACAGATTTATCTGATTACCAAACCCTTCCTTCACCTCTGACAAGACATCTTGTGAATGTGGGGAATGCCAGGCCTCCACCGTGGTTCGGATCCCACGTTAAACTGTAGGTCCTCCATTTCATCTCACAATCACCCTACCATTACACGTTAGCGTAAGTACGTATAACCCGAACGGGTAGTAAGACGCGGTGCTGATAATAAAAATAATAATTAGAAAAAAAAACCAAGGGGCAACTGTCTCTTAATGCCTCGTTTTTATTTTAACACATGTTGGCCAACACGATCCCAACAAGTTGTGTTATAATATAAACACATTCCCAACTTGTTGGTGTTGGAAGACCCCGTCACAGCCAACAAGTTGTGTTGGCAATAATAAACGGCCAACCCAACATGGCGGCTGAGTCGGGAGGCTCTGCGCATGTGCTCCCGAGTCGAGTCGGCCTCTAGCCTCGGTAACTCATGTGTTTTATTTTCAGGGATTGCATAGTTTTTTTGGATCATGGAATGGAACAAGGCTAATACACTTAAACTAATATGTTCTTTGGAACGTTACATGCGTACAAAATTATTATTATTATTTATTAATATTAGTATTAGTATTAAATGTCTCGATACCTTCTTTTCTTGATTTCACATATTAAGTTCAACCTCGATTCTCGATTTTGATTCTTGAACATTTACTATTTCATTATTTTTCCAAGCATCCACCCTCATTTAAAAACTTATGTATTCAACTTTATAGAATAGCAAAGAAACAAAAAAATGTAACTAACACAAAAGTTAATTTTTTTTAACAAAGAAAAAGTTCCGTCTACCAAGTATTTAAGTGTATTTTACAAAATTAAGAAAATAATTAGGGATTACATTAGAAAACGTGTATTTTTACCTTCAAGTAAAGCCTTGCCGGGTCAAATAGTTAATAATAGGTATAACAAACAATTACTGAAAGTAAAAATCTTTTAAATTCCCCAAATAGGATTGTTAACTGAACCAAAATACTGTAGCAAATTACGGCAAACCGGTAAACTCGTATCACATATATTCGATAACTACTTGTTCTGAATGGGGCATTTTCTTGGTTGCCGTAACTTTCATTGGAGCTAAAGATCGAATTTTAGAGAACCGTAATATTAAGATCAATTCTCGATTCTTTCGATACTAGTATGAATCGAGGATATCGAGGTATCGAAGAATCGAGTTTGACAACCTTAGTAATTATTGTGATTATTTATTTATTATTATTATCATCACCGCGTCTTACTACCCTTTCAGGTTATACGAACTTACGCTAATGTGTAATGGTAGGGTGATTGTGAGATGAAATGGAGGACCTACAGTTTAACGTGGAATCCGAACCACGGTAGAGGCCTGGCATTCCCCACATTCACAAGATGTCTTGTCAGAGGTGAAGGAAGGGTTTGGTGATCAGATAGATCTGTGCCGGGACCGAGGAT
>CABFOW010003094.1:49866-76907 GCA_902141385.1 Timema californicum | reverse complement strand
GGGGGGGGGAATTGTTTTACCCGCAACGGTGTACACCTGGTAAAAGGAATCAGTCTCGTGTTGTCTGGCTTACCAATGACTGGGAAGGTCGGTAATTGAGTCCCGGTTGGGTGAAATGTTTTTATTTTTAGATAGCGTCCTATTCTCCCCCACCACATAAATGTGGGTACATTTCCTCTTGGACGGGCAGTAAGACGAAGGCGAAGAACACAACTACTAATTTCCATTCCGTGTCCGTGTAGTAGGATGCGCGGATTCTGGTTGGTGTTTTGGGTGGCCACCATCTCCATCACAGCAGCCAACAGGACCACCACGGATGCCCAACAGAACGTGTACAGGTCCGCCACTGGGACCAACAATAACCATGCAGACGGTAAGTTGAGTCCAGTTTTCTCCACAATCTCATCTGGAAGATCAAGTATACGTTATCACTTGCAATCGACAAAAACGTGCCACTCAATTTGGTTGTCTGACGGATAGTGAGGGGACAATTCTAACCTTTTGCTTTATTATTCGTGTGTCCTTAAGTGTCCTTCGTGCATACAACTTTTATTGTTTAAAAATAGGAAAGTGTTGTATCACATACTGGTGCAGAAATACTTCAATCAAAGAAAATACAATTCAGTTTAACAGGTAATATTTTTCAAATAATAATCAAATCTTTAACTTATTAAAATGTGTAGCTGCAAACCACTGCTTACATTCCGCTGAGGCTACAACGTGGTTATCTAAATGCCTTTATTGGTTTGTCTGTTAGATTTAGGATAAGGCTTATAAAACAATTATATTGATAGCTCTATTGTTGTAGGTAGCTTATAGATGATTAAATTTGATTAACTGAAAAATTTTGTGTTGATGTTTTACACCTACACGATAAATAACTTTAGGCCTGTAAGAAGTAATACCCTACATTGAATTATTTGAATATATAGGATATGATGGGTGAATTTCATGCCAATGCACAAGAATTTAGAGTTAGTTTGACTAATTATGCAGTTTGGTTCAGATGTTAACACATCTGTCCTATGCTCTGATACCAGAAAAGGTCCTAGATATAACATTTTAAAAGTGAGTTAGTTTAGATTTCATAGTGAAATATATGAATAACAGAGTATTTTTTGGATTGTAATTAATACAAGTCGCTAACAGCCACTTTGGCACTGACAGTATGCTTACAAATCAGCAATAATTTTTAAAAAATATCTGCAATTAAAACTCAAGATTATTCTGAGTTAGCGCCAAAAGCTTAAACCTCTACACCAGCCCCGTGAGCAATTGAAAAGGCGTTGTGTAAGTTAATTGTAATATTTGAAATTGTATTATTGTTACTATGATAAATAGTTTTTTTATCACTGAGTCTTACTACCTGTACAAATTATACGGATATCTGATAATTACTTTAATGGGAAAGGGCTAAGGAAGGAAACATTTTAGATGTAATCTACCAGAATTTGAGTTAGTGGGAGAGTGTGGAACCATTATTTTAGGAGAAACAACTTTCAGTAGACTTTATCGGGATTTGAACCTCTTATATTCGTCATCACCAGGTCATCCGAACACGCGAGTGACGCCTTAAAGTTAGACCATTCGGTCACAATATTCGCTCTGATAAGGTATATTTTTTATTAATGCATAAAACACAAGGGCTCTTAACATAAAATGGTAGAGGTAAGGGGGCTGTCTAAATGTGTTGAACCTGCATTAGCGTAGATAGAAGGCGGAAATATCCCTAGTTCACTTAACTGAGATTATAACCCACTTTATTTACGATGACAACCAAGTGCAATGTGAGTCCAACACCTGATACTTCTTGACTGCGGACTTAGGTAAAAGGATATTTTTAGATTAAATTTATAAATACAAAAAAAACCTCCATATTACTTAATACATTTTGTTGTAGACCTATATTCTGAAAGACGTGTGTTGAGCTTGTTTATAAAAGTATTATTTTCTTAATATAATATATTTTATTAAAATATTATGTTACTTAACTCATTTGAAGTGAACTTTCTAAACAAATTGATTGTCACTACATGACATTCAAACTAATCCGTAACATACAGCACCCAGACATCCAACAATCATTCTCGATTTGTCGAAATGAACAAAACGATTTTTTTCTTTCAAATAAGTCAACTGATAATTTCTTATTTAACTCATAGAATCGAACGTTTTAGATTTATTTTTACTAAACAGGCCTTTTGTTAACATTGAATTTAACGAAACACTCACTTAGTTATATCATATAGAGCTATGTGTCGCATTCACCTTTAGAAACCATCAAGGTTGAATAATTTTTAATTTTGTTTCGCATTGAAATTGGATGGATAGCAACAAAAAGAAATCTCTCCGGCTAAACTAAATTAAACATTTCTTTAGTAGATACTTTTAGTTTTATTTTCTACATGTAGTAATCCCAGAAGTCCTTGAATATCTATATTAGGGAGGGTGGCATTCAAATAAAAACTTTTTAAATTAAGTGAAAAAGTTCTGGTTAAATCTCGCAATGCCCATGACGAATCTTCAAACACTTTTGAGATTACTGTGTGAAGAAAATTCTATTAAACGTATCTAATTATTTTATTACCCGCTTGGATAACAGCATGGTCTAATACACAACTCTCGAAGTAGACTAAACTGACGATGAAAGGAATATTGAGGTTCGAATCTCACTCGGGTGTATTGAGGGTGGTTATTTCAAAATTGTGTTCTCCTCTTCCTCCACGCAAATCCGAGTACACGTCCTATAAATGTAACTTTCTTAAGTCCTAAAACCATTAGCGTGATTAGTATATAAGCGTGTAATCCAAACGGTTAGTAACACGCGGTGCTAGAAAAAATATTTATTTATTTTGGCCAAACACGTTTGTTGCTATTAAAAAATTGCAATTATATTGACCTTAACTTACGTTCATTTCCATACCTCTTTAATCATTTCTCAATCCTATTTCGGATGTTTTTTCACGATATACAACCACCCTTCACTTTTCACTTTAAGGTATGGTTGAAGTCTTGGTGTTACCTCTAGTGTCGGAACATGATTAAGTCTGTCCTCGCACTTCCCTTCTAATCAAAAGTTAAAACACATTAGAAGCTCTGAAAAGACACCACTCTCTCTGATTGACTCTGTATATCCATCAGAGGTGGTGGAGCCGCCGAAGGTGACCGAATATCTCCAAGAGAGGAACCCAACAGCGAGAGGGGTTACCCCCTTGACGTCGAGCTACGATACCAGTGTCAAGACACGACCTCAGGACCTGCAGGCTGTCGGCTCCTCGGACTACACCTACACTTACCAAGGTAAGATAGAATTCTGGTAGAAAGAAACTTTTAGAAAATATAAACATTATTTGAGGTCATCATTGCTAACATCTTACTGTATTATAAGTTTTACATTACATCCATTACTGTTTCCAGCCTATGGTTCAGGTCAGTTTTTTTATTCAAGCCGCATATTTTCCACTAATGGCTTGCTAGGCCTGTCGTAGCTTCAAATGCCTTATAATATAACTTAAGACTAGGACAGGCACAACATCCAGTCCCCAGCCGTTAATTCATCACAATGAAAGGGTAAACCCACATTTCCCCAATGATAAATTTTTCAGTCATGCAGGGAATTGAACCCAAACCCCTTAACTTAGTAGAAAGACACGCTACCGAGTGAGCTAAGGTGTCGGATTATATTATAAGAGTTATTTGATATGGTCTGATTTTTTGGTTGGAAGAAGAGTTAAGAAAATTCAATTTTTTTGCGGCCGACTGAAATAATTTTGCTATATTTGTTGTTTTATTTACTCTATCAAAAGGAACAACAATAGTAAAACGACTAGATGTATGAATATATTAAAATTGTTTAAATATTTTTATTAACTGCCAGATAATGTTATTCCTACCAAAGTCATGGTATAGGTATAGATAATATCCATCAAAAGTGAGTTTTAGATATTTTATTTAGCATCGCGTCTTAATACATGCTAGGGTTTTCCGCTAATGTGTTAGAGATGTGGAAGGTTTAATTTGGAGGAAGTGTACTGTAATTTTCCGGAGGGAAAATGGAAAGTCATTTAGAAAAAACAACCCTCACTAAACCTGACCGGGATTCCAACTCCAATCTCATCACCGACGGTCCAGTCTATCGCGAGACTGACGCCTTACACCGTTCGGTCACTGAAGCGGGTGGTAAGTAAAATTATAGATTTAGTAACTTTTCTTGCCGTCTGATAAGGCTCTACATATGAAAATTAGACTGTAGCGTTTGTCCGAGGTAAAATGATGTTTTCGTATCAATTAGTTCTTCCCCCCCTTTCAGGTATTGGTCCGGGGTTCGAGAATCATCCTGTTGCCTACCCAGCAGCACCTGGGGGACATTTCGGGGGTAGTTTCCACGGAGGACACGAGTATATACACGGTCATGACCACATCCAGCATGGACATGAACATTTGGAGGAAGGACACGGGTGAGTAGCCTGCTGTACGTCTTCATTATTTTCATTTTTAAATATTGGTCATAATAAGAGCTATAAAGGCGATTGGTGACTTTCCCATTACTTATTTCTAAAACAAATATCACAGCCTGACACCAGACCATTAATGCATTACTTGAAAGGGCGTAAAGATGGTGGTATTGAGGAAAAGGGGGAGGGACATTATATGCGTATACAAACTTTTATTGGCTAAAGGTATAGTTAAATTTTCGTGTGGACTCCTAGAAAAATTAGTTTTCTACACGCTTGATTACATTGGTATAACATAACAAATTGAATTACACCAGTAATCATTTTTTAAGAATAAGATATGTGAGCCTTATAGTAGCCCAGTGCCATATGCTATCAAACACATGAATATAATCAAGGGAAATAGTGATGGGAAGGTGTTCAGCAACATAACTATAAACCCACTAAGATGGTCGCATATTCTAACGCGCTATTCTCGTGTTAAATACTAGACTGCCGAAGACGGGGAGATAGGGGTTCAATCCCAGTCGAGTGCACTAGAGGGTGGTGTTTTCCTAAATAGTTTTCCACTCTATATCCATACAAATGCGGGTGCACTTCCTCTAAATTAAATCTTTAGCATATTTAGAACGTTAGTGTAATTAGTACAAAGGCCTTTACCCGAACGGGTAGTAAGACGTGGTGCTAAAAAAACAGCTCAACCAGCAACGCGATTGCCTTCTAAAAATACCAGGTTAGTTACTTGGAAGGACCAGGATCATAGTCATATCAGGTATTTCCTTGAATTGTTGGAATGAGGTCTTGTTGTTCGATCTAAGATGTCACTCATAGCCAACACACTGAGCCTATGGCATAAAAATAAATAAATTAAGGGTTAATTCAAGGAATTGTGGATATGATCTACTTTAATAACCCCTTACTGGTGCCTAAACTTAATATATCAATTTCTTCTCATCTGATTTGATAATGAACAAATTAATCTGAAAAATCCAGTCACCTTATTTAAATGATCATAATAAGCATGCAAATGTTTTGTTTGTAAAAACTTCAATATTTTCTGTCTGGTCACATTTAATTATTTAGTTGAACCATGTCTATATGATAAAAATGGATACCGTACTTCTAAGATAGGGTTGATAGATGGTATGTGAATTGTAAACAAAATATTGTTTCAAGTTTAAAAATAACATGAATTTAGGGAGTTTTCCCATAAGTTGTGAGGCTATAATTAACGCCGGAGCTTTTGGACGTTTTCGATTTTGAGGGGACTCGAGCCAAAATGAGCTTGTGAGCCCCTCAAAAACTAAGTTGGCCCCCCTTTGTATCAAAGGCACCGCTAAAACGTCTGCAAGGATATTTTCATCAGGAATTGATGTGATCTAAACTAAAGCACCAGTGGGTGTTAGCCTGGGCTTGTAGCCACTCCCAAAAGCTGCTCCCGTTCCTTCACCTCTTGTTAAATGTTAAACTTCAAGACTTACAGGACATAGCTTTGAAACGGAAATGAGTCATTGAGCAAATTTGAAGTAACATCTAGAAAAATTAATTAATTTATATAAATTACGTTATCTTATTTTAAAAGTAAACTCCAAATTTCATTGCAGGGACACTCATAGCTTACTGAAACAACTTCATGCAAGAGATGTTGCCATGGGTGTTTATTGGCTTCCTCATTGTACTAAGTACATTACAGGTGGGTCTTGTTTGGTCGACAAAGGTAGGGTCGCGGTTATCCGATGAAGACTTGATCAGGCAGCCTTTGAACATGGAGATACACCCAGTTTTGGTCTGTCCATCACAAAATATATAGGTTATATTAGGTACCGCTGGTGAGGCTAGACATAAAGCCTTTAAAATCGTGCAGTGGCACAACAACATGACTGTACGCATTCGCTGACAAGGATTGATGGTGGATCGGGCATTTTGAATTGGGCACCGTAGATTCAACTAAAAAAAGTTGTAGACGGGTGGATTGCACACTTCATAGTATAATATTAATTGTAAATGAATACAATAAGTCGTCAGAAGATTACAGTTCAGCACATGCCATCCAGCTGAACTTTAGCTACTATGTAAAGTATGGCCGAAGTAAAATTAATTCTTAGTGAGAGGTAGAGAGCAAGGCTAGGTTGGATTAGTTTAGGTTAAGTTGGGCTCAATCTACTTTGGGAGGGAGCTCTTACTGCAAGGTAACGGGGCCTAATCCACCTTAGGAGGGAAATCGTGGTGCAATGTAGCAGTGCCCAGTCCACTTACACCCCTGACAAGTTGTAGGTGAGTCATGAGTGTCAAGACTGAACCCTTGGTGTCTATCATCAACTGTTTTCCCACATTTGATTCTTTACAAGACTGTATTATTCAAAACCGTTTTAGTCAAATGTTTTCTCACGTTTAATACTTTACAAACTATTAAGCAAGTCTTCTCCCACATTTGATACTTTACAAGACTATCATTCAAAACCGTATTAGTCAACTGCTCTTCCACATTTGATACTTTACAAGACTGTATTATTCAAAACCGTATTAGTCAACTGCTCTTCCACATTTGATACTCTACAAGACTGTATTATTCAAAACCGTATTAGTCAACTGCTCTTCCACATTTGATACTCTACAAGACTGTATTATTCAAAACCGTATTAGTCAACTGTTTTCCCACATTTTATACTCTACAAGACTGTATTAGTCAAGTGTTCAACACTTATAAGCAAATGCTACACTTCAGGCATAGAAGTACACTAAATGTTTCTGTATGCAGAAGAATGTGCCACACGGAGACTAAGCAGCCTGGTTCGCTGTTCTATGTTTGACATGCAGAAAGTGTTTAGTTGTTGCTGGGTCGGCCACAGTGCCAAACTTTCTCGACAATTCAGTACACCAACAATTTAACATTTATTGTGTTTGTATGGTTGAAAAAATATCCTGAAATGTGTGTTTACATGCAGAAAGATTATTCCAAGACAGGTACTAAAGAAGATGAGAGAGTGGATATCAAATATTTGTCAGAATGTTTTCTAATTTGATAGCTAATTACCAAGAGTTAATGCATTTTGAATAACTGGACGAACCCCAAAATGTAACTTCTTCTTTCGCCTACCGGTAATTTCCAATAAAAACAGAACCTCGTTTTCACAAGACTTCATTACGACTGGATTCTCCCATTAGCAATATGCTATATTCCATTCTATTTGAACGTTTGTGTTACAGTACAACATGCTGTATGTTTCATGCACCATCCAGTGTGAAAGCTGCTAATGTATGTAGCAAACTCCTACAATGACTTTAAATGACAAGTTTGATAGTTAGAGAAACGTCTATCAGTACAGTCATAAAGTGTCGCATCAACTGAACACACCATATAAAACACCGCTGCCTCATTTGACTGAAAATTTTGATACATTTAATAAAATAATGTATTATGAGTTTAATTTTCTTTTGTATATATTGTACAAATGAACGGCGTTTGTATTTTAAAATATTTTCTTCTTACACAATCAATAAAAGAAATATTTTTAACAATCTTTTTATGTCAATCATATTTAATTAGTTTGTCAGTGTTGATTTTTTTAAAGATAATATAAATGAATATTTTTTTAGCTGAATGTTTCTGACATCTAAGTAAAGTTACATATCAAAATAAAAGGAGCACATGCTTCCATGAATAGGTCAGTTTAATGGCCTGTCAGTCAGGCCTAGCGTCGGATAATCGTGACTGCTGCAAATAAAAATTTCTATTATATAGAACTGTCCCATCTATTCCAGGCCTGGGACTAACATTATGAAGCACCTTCGGCCCATAGATGTTGTCATAGGTTTCATTGGGCTCATCATTGTCTTTATTATATTTAAGGTAGGTCTGTTTCCCCGTAGCAATTAGCACATTATGTACACACTGTTTATCTTAAGGAATAGTGGTATTATCTTGAAGGATTAAACTATAAACACTATCTAATAAGCTATATCATAGTGTAATATTGCAAGGTAAGCTTGCTATCTTATAGGTTAAACTAAGGGTACATATGGATATTTATTTTGTGAGGAATACACATTCCAATAGTTTGTTGTTGCTTTTATCTGGTCTTAAAAATACTAGTTATTTACTAGCCAATCAATTGACAATGTTACCCACAGCAGTGGCACGCAGACAAAGGCGTCAGTCTTATGTTTTCTGGTGATGACGTGTGTACTCACGTGTTTTCCAAAAATGGCTTCCAACTCTACCAAAATGCAAATGCTAGTACACTTTCTTTAAAACTTTCCCTTGTCTCTAACTTGTTAATTAAAATATGAGAGGGATTAGGCCTGATACCTTACAGGCCGCAGATCACAGGGAAAATATTCACAACATAATAAAACACTTATTTTCCATTGATGGTCCTTAACCTTTTCAAGCATATGCTAGTGCAGATCCTCAAAAGTCCTCACATCATTCCTTTGTGCTTAGTTTAGGATTAGTTAATGAGTTGTGAATAGCCCTAATGGGTAGGAATATCTGTCACACACACATTAATTCAACCAAAAGTTATTTAGCTTGCCAATGTAAAAAATTCCCTAAGTCAAACTTCCCGTGTGACAAGTCTGCTTTATTACCAGATGTCCCGATTGCTTTGTACTTTGTTCCAGGGAGCTCTGATCACCCTCACAAGGAAGGACAGCCTACTGAGTGCAATCCATGGCCGCAAGAGCCGTGAAGTGGCTGAACCACCTCACATGATCAGACTTCCCGACATCCCTCACACACACAATCATTACAAGGTAAGTCCACTGCAGTAGCCACTGGTCGAGGACAACAACAGGTCTAATTGACAATTTCAAGTAGATAATACAGTTCATGGAGCTACGGTTGTTTATTTAATACAGGTCATTGAGCTAGGGTTGGGTATTTAATACAGCTCATGGAGCTAAGGTTGGGTATTTAATACAGTTCATGGAGCTAGGGTTGGGTATTTAATACAATTCATGGAGCTAGGGTTGTGTATTTAATACAGTTCATGGAGCTAGGGTTGGGTATTTAGTACAGTTCATGGAGCTAAGGTTGGGTATTTAATACAGTTCATGGAGCTAAGGTTGGGTATTTAATACAATTCATGGAGCTAGGGTTGTGTATTTAATACAATTCATGGAGCTAGGGCTGTGTATTTAATACAATTCATGGAGCTAGGGTTGTGTATTTAATACAGTTCATGGAGCTAGGGCTGTGTTATTTAATACAGTTCATGGAGCTAGGGTTGGGTATTTAGTACAATTCATGGACTGTGTATTTAATACAGTTCATGGAGCTAGGGTTGGGTATTTAGTACAGTTCATGAAGCTAGGGTTGGGTATTTAGTACAGTTCATGGAGCTAAGGTTGGGTATTTAATACGGTTCATGGAGCTAGGGTTGGGTATTTAATACAGTTCATGGAGCTAATGTTGGGTATTTAATACAGTTCATGGAGCTAGGGCTGTGTATTTAATACAGTTCATGGAGCTAAGGTTGGGTATTTAATTACAGTTCATGGAGCTAAGGTTGGGTATTTAATACAGTTGTTGGAGCTAAGGTTGTGTATTTAAGACAGGTCATGGAGCTAAGGTTGTGTATTTAATACAGGTCATGGAGTTAGGGTTGGGTATTTAATACAGTCCCTAAAGCTAGGGTATGTATTATTTTATTCCTTGAGCTAGGGGTATTAAAACAACTCATGGAGACATGGTAACACATCTATATATTTCAACTCACTGAGTGTAGATGAACCAAGCTCATTGTTTGAGCCACCAATCCTGTAAATAAATTTGAAGTGGAACAAGTGTTTTGAGGGGCAGCCGAATGCTAACACCCCACCTTCACTCCTCTGAGCTATATTTTTTTACATTCATTACTGCTTTCAGCCTATGATCTGGGTGAGTTTTTTTAAAAAATTCAAGTCATATATTTTTCCGCTACAGGCTTGCTAGGCCTGTGGTAGCTTCATATACCTTATAATCTAACTTAAGATTAGGACAGGCACAACATCCAGTCACTGGCCGTTAATTTATCAATGTGAAAGAATAAACCCATATTAGACCAATTATACACTTTTAGGCCATGCTGGGAATTTAACCAGGGATTCTTAACTCAGTAGGCAGACATGCTACCGACTGAGCTGAGGTGTCGGATAGTTGTTAATATTTGAATAACACATAATAGCTCGTTTTGAAGAGAATATAGCGGGATTGAAGAAAGGAACCATCCAACTAGTATTTTGTAATGTAAACTTCCAAAATTATATTTATTGGCTTAATTTTTTTTAATCAGTAAACAAGTTTCCTTATTATTCAAGGTCGAGAACAACTCATGGGTTCTTAGTTTGGACAGCAAACTGCGCTGTTTACAGAGACAAGCTTGCAACAGCAACCAGCAATTAGTTAAACACTACGGGGTCACTGGGAAGAAGTTGGGGAACTACATCAGGTGAGGATGGCAATAAGGATGTTTATAATTGTACAATTTTCTTGTTCGTCCCTTTGCTTTTGCACAAAATTAGGACAAATCATATCACCAGTTTATCCAATTAGGTGGAAAAGGGAACTTAACCAATCCTTTAATGTTGTCAAGAATCTAACCAGGGCCATTCCTTTTAGTGTATTTTTTATTTTTAGAGGAAACAACCAAATTTGAGATTATGCAGCTATTTCTAAGTGCTTCACTTCCAACTAATGTATGTAAGTTTAGAATGTGAATAAAATTACTAGTGCGATAGTTTTGGCACAAGCAAAAAGCAACCCTCCAACTCAAGGGAATATAATGGAGGCAAGTTTGAGGGGAAACTTGCCATAATTTAACTCTAGAGGCGAAATTAATGAAAAACTGCCAAACTGGTGGGTTGTAGTAAAAACTTCGCCACAAACCTAACTCTTATGGTCACCAGATTATTATGAATTGTTACAAGTGAATCGATAACTTTGATAAGGCCATTTCTTCACAAAAGTAAATTTCACAGGTGGATTAAATGTACTTTTTTTTAGATATTTCTTTATTAACAAGTATTTAAAAAAACAAAAACTCACTGATGGGCTTACAATCTTAAGGGATAAAACTCACAATAAACTAGATAGTCGGGTTACTGGAAGTTCACATTTCAAATATTGTGCGATAGATTGGGATAAAGGGTACCCCAAATTTGATTAATGGCCATGGTTTATTCATCCCCTCTCCCAATTTAATGTAGCTAGATTGTCTCTAAGCCATTCTAAAGAATGTGAGGGGAAAGTCTTTAATTAACTGTGTATTGAATATAATAATTTAGAAAAAAAAAGTTTACCTGACAGATTTAAATATAGAAATTGACTTAACTGAAACAAATGGCAAAGATTTGTAAATTAATCATTTGACAGAAAGAAACTTCATAAAATGTAGTGTTAAAAATAATGCCAATAGCAATAGGCCTAAATGTTAAGATTGACAATAAATGAAGATTGATCACCAAGCATACTTTATTGTCAAGTGAATATACTTTTGATGCTTTATTACTCCTACAGGCTATCCACATATTTGCATTGATTGAGTTTGAGGAAGGTAAAATTTAAAGGAAATGTACCTACATGTGGGGAGGGAAAATGATAAACAACTAAGGAAAACCCACCATGATTACACTTAATCTCCGCACCATCGGTGATCCAATCTAATGTATTAAGCCACACAACCACCGATGCAGATAAATTCTATATTCCAGCTCACTGGCTGAGGACAAGCAGAACAGTTCAGACTGGAAGAGGCTTGTGGACGATGCCAGCCTGGCAGGACTTAAGGGTGTGGACTGTGCGGTACTCTACAGGGGCTGTCACAACGACCTTGATCCTGGCGGCGGCAAATCAACACAAGATTAATGGCACTTCTAACATTTGAGACATAAAAAAAGAAGACACATGCTTGAAACTTTATATCAAACATTATGGTACACCTTTTGAAATTATTTAAGAGAGAGCTTATTCTGTTGAATAACTGCAAACATTTTCATGGAATGTGCTAGTGCCTGAGACTACACCCTTATTTATAAAGCACAGTCTTGTTAAAAGGTAGCAATATAAAGAGGGTATGTAGTTATAGAAATGGAGTCATGTGGCTTGTTACTAATATAAGTATGAATTTCTGTAAACTGTACCATTCAAGTGTTATCTCTCAGGTACAGTTCTAACAAGCTCTGCCCAGGGGTATATTTACGACTATGCCACTCATAGGCGCACACATATACCATTTGCCTAAGTGCTATCTGTGGAATAATAGATAAGAAGTGCTTGCATTATTTTATTATTTATTATAGTGAGGTTTTAAAAGTAGTAAGAATCTAAGAAAAGATTTTAAGAAATTGAAATAAATACTCTTACACCATCACAAAACACAAATTCAAATATTATTTAATCTAATAATATAAAATTTGCCTTAGTAGACTGTAGAATATGTTACTACAAATTAAATTGGTCAACGATGACAGACAAATCCATTTTATCCAATAAGAAACCTTGAATTACGGTGATACTCTTCGTATTAGTACACAGATACAGCGAAACAACAATCAGACCTATGTGTAAAGCTGCCCCTTGCTTTGCTTAGCCTGGTAGCACTATACACTACACCACTTTAAAAATGGTAGATATAAGAACTCTCGAAACCTTCAAATTTGAACATCCCAGTGTGTTTATAGTTTTGTTCAACTAAGCAAAAGCTTAAAGGTGCGATAGAATGGGACGCGAAAAAAGGCCAGTGTTTTGCAGTTTTTATAACAAAACATGTTTTTGGCTAAAATATTGATTCAGTATGAACATAGAATTTAATTTTCTTCACAGGTGAACTAAAAATTTCTTGAATATCTGTCAAGGATGTTCTGGAATTTAATGATAACTTTTTCTCTTCATTAAAACAGTTTGTTAGATAATGCTGCCATGATCATGACAGATATTTAGGAACTATCAACATGTGGAGAAAATTAAACTCTTTATGTTTGTACTGGAGCAATATTTTATTTATTTTGGCAAAAAATAAAGTTTTTCCATAAAAACTAAAAAACACTGGGCTTTTCTCGCGTCTCCTTCCATCCTACACTAAGAGAAGAATTTTTGCAATTATTATAGGATTTTTTTCGGCAAACAAAATCAAATGTTTCTCCAGTAGAAACAAAGTTTAATTTTCATCTCAACAATTCTTGAAAATCTGTCAAGTGTGTCAGAGAATTTGACGAGAACTTTTTCGCTTGAAATAAAAAGTTTCGCATCAAATGCCACTATGCTCATGACAAATATTCAATAATTATTGTTGAAACTACTATGTGCAGAAAAATAAACTAGTTTCGAATAGAGCAAAATTTAATGTATTATGCAAAACTGTTTACTATATAAACTACTAAAACACCAACTATTCTAACGTTCCCTTCTAGCCGACACTAAATGTTTGACTGGAACCTATAGGTCATGCACTTATTAAAATGTATAACGTTCTTTACATAATTTTCTGTATTTTTTTGTTGAAATCATATTAGGTTTATTTATTCCAATCAACTTGTAGCCATAGTATTAGTTTTAATTTATCTTGTTATTATTTGTTGATGTATCAGTATGAAAAATAAAATGTTAAAATAGGATTAGATTGAAGTTATGTGTATCTTTCTCACAAATTAGTTAAATGACATGTCACTCTCGCCATTCTGTTTCCTAAGATTAGAGTATAGATATCCTCTAAAGTAAACAGTAATGAATCAAGTAACTTTCTTGTTTAGTTGAAAGTTAAACAATTTCTTAGCATACACACATTCATTTTAGAACACTACTTATTACAGAATACAATTGGTATCTTAGTAAATTAAATATTCTCGTCTTATGTGTGACTGGACGTGGCAGGGTATGGGTTGGATGTCACTTATCAGATACTTTCAAAATATATGTGTTGAAACAAGGAAATGCGTTTTCTTCATTATTTTATATTAAAGCCTTATATTATTATTACTATTTAGCATCGCGTCTTACTGCCCGTTCGGGTTATACGCTTTAAAGCCTTATAGCATACTATTAAGGTAATGCAAGAGAGTAGGGAAGGGTTGACATTAAATGGTACAATGTAGCTATTAGGTTATGCAAATGATTTAGCTTTTTTAGGTTATACCAAGGAAGGTATTGTAAGAAATGCACACATGCACAAATTTTACTAGAGCAGGGATGCAAATTAGCAAACACCCTGGACTTCTAAATTATTTCCATGGGCGCTTAAGGTTCCAATAACACATATTAGCTTTAATTTGGCACATTTGCTCTGCGGACTGATGCACATATGGTAGTGTTGCGCTGAGTGACGATTGTCGGAATCATAGTCTTGTTTGTTTTAAAAAGAATACTGTTTTGAAACACAAGATTGATAATTAATTTTATTGCATTTTGCATTAAATGTGTTGATCAAACATGAAGTTTTTTGTCATAGCTAAATGACAAGTTGGTCAGCTTTTAACTGAAGCTGGAAACAAAGAAATACTGGAATTGGCAGAACATTTTAAAGATTCCCCTCCCAAATTCAGTGAAGATCAGTTGCTTGATGAAGGATTTGAGTTAAAAACAAGTGTGCAAAGACTTACCTTTTGAAACACTATGCAAAAATGTTTAAGACAGCCTCAGTGTTTCAAGATTTTTAGTGTGTTGCTGTCAATTGTAGCAACAGTGTCTACAGCTGCATGTGAACGTGGTTTCAGCAGTATGAATGAACCATCTGACACCGCCTTTGACCCCACAGAATTCATTCAAATATGGTTTGTCAACAAATCACACCAGCTTGGCTATAAGCAGTAAATCGGGTAAGAAAAGTGGACCTCTAAATATTGTGTGTTTAATTGCAAGCCTGTACTAGAGGATAGTAAGGAAATAGGTTTAGAAGTGACAACTAGGACTAAGTATATAATCACACAGAGAACACAAATTGGGGACGATCATTTAAGTAAGTTATTACTGCAAATGACACATAATTTGACAGGGTTAGCAAACATAAATATTTAGGAACAATTTTAACTAGTAATAATAATATAAATGTGAAAATTAGGAAAATAATCATTCAGGAAATGTAAATCTCATAATATACAAAACAAATAGTTTTACCAAAAGTTCCCTATGTGTAAGACGTGATCTCTTACCTTACACGATGAAAAGAAATGTAGGGTGTTCAAAAACAAGGGGCTTAGGAAGATATTAAGATATTTGTTCCGAATTGGACTGAAAATACTGAGGAGTGGAGGTGGTTATATAACTAGTTACATACCCTGTGTACTCATAACAAGACATTGTTAGGCTAACCAAGTATTGTAGATTATGGTAGACAGGATATGCAGTGTGAATGGGAGAGTCTAAAACCTTGTTAAGGGTATTGAATGGCAAACCTAATGGGAAGAAATCAATTATCCCTTGACGCAAATGGGAGGATAATGATAGAATGGACTTGAAAGAGAGAAGGTGTATGAGGTGGATTGGATAAAACTAGCTCAAGATAGGGTAGGTGGTGTTACTTAAGTGTGATTATTAAGAATTCCTTTCAAAACAAAAAATTTCAACATGGCATAGTATGCAATCATTGATTTGTTTTTCTTTTAATGTCATTATTACAATCTTGCTACAAACATCAATTCACCTGAACTATTTTACAGCAAGCACATTTAATATTCCATATTTATATATAAAAAAAATTCCTTGATTTAAAAACAAATATGGGGGAGTAGACTATTCAAAAAAACAAAAGGGTGAACAATATATATATATATATTTATACATATATATATTTTCCCACAGTAAAGCTCTCTGTAATAATAGTCCAGGCTTAACACAATGTAAAATACATCTCATTCTGAGGTCATTACACAAAATTAGCTTTATCAAAACTATCTGGTAGCCTTCTTGAATTCATCCTTTAAAATAAACAAGTTAAAGCAAATCAACTCTATATTCACAGTTTAAAATCATTAAAGTAATACTTCTATCCTCACTCTGTACTATTCTCTTTAACATTGTTTTCACTGGGATACACACACAATGTGATATATGCAAACTGAGTTTAATTTAGCAGCTTGTTTCAACATCGCATTATTTGTAATATTTCTAGACTTTTTTTAATTCATAATGAAAATTGACTTTCATAGTCTGTTATTTATAAGTATATGGTTATGAAATGTAAACAAAATCATTCAATCTAAAGAAAATATTTGATTGAAACTTATACTTAATGGCTGAGCATTGTTGCAAATGTTCTGGAATCTCTTATTATTTACAAAGTCATAATTTAGCTCATGCTAAAATAAATATGAAAATGATCTATATAATATTAAAAAACTTACATTCAAAGTGCCAGTTTTAAATATTTATGAAATGGTAGAATTGGCTAATTTTAAACAACCCAAATGTTACGGATCAATGCAAATGGTCAGAAACATAGATTTAGTTTTACTTAAACAAATAAAGTAACAGGATCACAACATGGCCTTTAAGCTAAATAAAGATTGTTTTAGTGATTTAAAGTTGCAGGACTACCATTTACATGAGAAATATAGCAAGCAGTGTGAGGATATTTCCCCTCAAAATTGTGTGTCCACTTCAGCACAGCATATTTCCTGAAATTGTTTAACTTATTAAATATAATATCATAAAAAGCAACCAAAATGGTCCAGATAAACACATTAAAAAAACTAGAACCCACATTGCTCACAACCTCGAGGTATGCTGGTGACACAAAGGTTGGGGTTTGGATCTCTTTCAGGTGTCAAATGATGGTCTTCCTCCATATAAACGCCATAAACAACTTCCCCAAATTCTATCTACTCCATGTGGATAAACTAGAAAGGTAGCAAGATAGGGTAGGAGAGAGAAATAAAATGCATTGTCATTTGGTAAATGGAGTATAGTATTAATGCCGACAGAAATTTTAAAGTGGCTCAAATTAATCAGATGTAATATGCACTTAGGCCACTATATACTGTTTTCATATTGTAATTCTCTAAATATGGAGGGATGTGTGCATTGTAATAAAGTATATCTTCATAATTAATGAACCATTACAACTTTATAAAGTGTTCCATTGTATTTGTTTCGAGTGTGGTACAACTGCCCAGCAGGTGGCACGAGGGCTTTTTTTTGCACAGAAACTTCTTTCAATTGGGGTTGTGTCATGGATTTTTAATTATCTATTTGCCTATGAATTGAGAAATATAAAAATATATTTTTGTTTACGAGAGAGACAATCATGTTTTTATTTCACAAACCTGCTCTTAAGGTGAACTGGGACACACCAGACAGTAAATAATATATTGTGTTGGTGAATCTTTGAACATTAAGGTGCAATCGTACAATGTTTGGTCAGGGATAATGTCCATTTAAAAGGTCTCATAAAGTTAACATGAGGTCTACCTTCCAGTTAGCAACATTAACATCTACAATAACCACTTTAAACACACTGCTATATTGCTTTCAAGGCGAGTGTTATTATTAAAGTGAAATTACAATTATTTATCTTATGGAGTGGGTGATTTATTGTATGATGAAGACTTTAAAGATGAGTTACACGTTCTAAGGAATTCACTACAGAGTATTTGCCATGCTTCATTTTTTGCCTCTGTGTTGTTACACCATCAGTTTGTTTATTCTCAATAGTTTGTGTTTATCTATTAATTTGATCTGTAACATTTCCTCTTATTTGCTAAAAGATAGTAGATAACCTTACACAGATGTGATAAATTAGACTTGCTTTGATCGGTTTTCTTAAGAGTTCCATAAACGTTGTAATAATTTGCTTATTTTTTCTATGTTCAAATTAAGCCAATCAAAAGCTTTGAGACAAATTTAGCGCTCTGAGAAAGTTAACGGTAAGAACTTATGGAAGGCACCTCCTAGTAATTTGACAAGCACATAAAATGGTATTGCAATACACAAAGCCAAGTTTAGCCAAAGGATAGACTTTACGAAAAGTTAAGTTACGAGGAGTTTGACGAGACAGTGTAAGATTGGTCCCAAGACTTAACAAACCTAAGGGAGAGTGGAGGATATGGCGTAAGACACAAAATGTATCTGAGGTGTTGCATATTATGTGTTTTACTATGTACCTTAGACCTATTCTCCCATTCTTGTTTATATACTAACTTTTGTTGTTGAATATTATTTTTTACGTGTTTGAGATTCAAAATCTTGTTTAAGAACACATTTTATTTTTCTGGCAATAGCGACCACAGAGCAAGCAATCTTTAATGGAATGACTGATTTATAAGTGGTATTGTGTTTAACAATAAGGAGGCCCTGTGACTATATGATTTCATCATAATGGAAATTGATGAAAATTAAAGAAAACAGAGAAATAACTAATAAGCGCAAATTTAATTATGGAAAAATAGAGTAGTTTAGCATTTGGGTAAAGTTTCGTTCCTCTTTTTTCTCCTTTTGTTTAGTAAAGTCTACAATGATGAAATATTACTCTAAATTTTAAACGTGTGTGACTACTTTTACTATAGAAGGTAGGTAGATGATTTAACTTTTGTGAATTGAATTCTACCCCCCACTTTTTTTTACTTTCTTTCGATCCCTTTGAGAGAAAATTATTTTGATCATAAAAATGAGCCGAAACTATTTTACCGATTGGACTAGGACTTTGTGTCAAGGGTTTTCATAAAGTTCCCCGTGGGATTTTTGGAATTAGATATCTAATTTTAAAATTAAAGGCAGTTTACTGAAAAATGGAAAAAAATCGATTTTCTCAAAATGCACCCTAGCCCATTTGATTATACTTGGTATGTGGACATTGTTTAACATTAAAAATAAAATGGCAGTTAGCTTTTTCCCCACAAAAAATGACAAAGGTTACTTTATATAAGCGGAGATTTCCAATTTTGAACATAACTCTACAACCAAGATACAAAATAACTTATCAATGTTAAGTTTTAGTATTATTAAACCGATAGTTTCCAAACTAAGTAAATAATTTATTTTCCCATGCAGCTCTTTGAAAACAGAAATTATGCTTTTGGTTAACATAGATAAAATGTTACTCTTTTCCTGATGTCTCTAAAATAATGTATAAATTATTTCATTTATATTCTTTGGTAAAGTATTTCTGCAACATGAGTTTTAAGTAAATGTCTTATTTTTAGATAAAAAATAAAGTCTGTGTGGTGCACTGTACTATTTTTCCTTTGTTCCTAGGTGAGCATTCTTAGTTAAATTTGCCATTATTAGTTTGTTTCTTTTTTATTTATTTGTATCAACGCCCATTACTATAAAATTATCATTGGTATTGTCGGTAAAGCCCACTTATGGGCTGACGCCATGCAGTTATAATTATTATTATCAGCATTATTATTATTGCAATCAAACTTGCTAATCCATATAAAAATAAGTTCCCATTTTAATTAACCTAAGTTCCAATTTAATTTTAAATGTTTATTAGTACAGCAAAATATTATAGGGTAAATACCAGTGGGAAAAGGTTGCATGCAACTTTTAAATAACAAACAAAAAATGTTGCTCAAGTCTGCCAAGTTGTTTATTTAAAAAAATGAGAAAAGATCAAAGTGATAGCTGAATGCTGATACATTTAACAACATAATTTATCTGAAATGCTAGCAAGGGTGTAGCTACCATAAAAACTATCAGTGTTAAAAAATGAGCTAATTGTATTGAATTAAGAAGAAGGTAAAGGAAAGGAAAATATACACACATAAAACGAACGAACACAATCTGGCATTTATAGTGAAAAGACTAACACAGTTCACACTTTACATTGCTGCCAATAGACAAAGAGGTAATGAATGGCTGGCTGCCTCTTGAAGAAAATCAATCTCTACCGCTCTATCCTCCAACCTAGGTTTCATTCTATCGGAACTCATCAGGAAGGAGTGTGAAACGCGCAATGAAACTTCCTAAAAGAGGAAACCAAAAACAAATATATATATAAGGAGAGAGAAATGTTAAAAAATGATTGTGATTTTGTCACCAATAGCAAAATATTGAAGCCGATGTATTTTGTGTCAAAATTAATCGAAGCTACAATCAATAATAATAATAATTAGCACCGAGTCTTACTACCCGTTCGGGTTATACGCTTTAAGTACTAATTACGCTAATGGATTAGGAAGGTTGAATTAGAGGAAGTGAACCCGCATTTGCATGGAGGGAAAGTGGAAAACCATTTAGGAAAAACCACCCCCAGTTCACCCAACTGAGATTCGAACCTCGATCTCCCCGTCCTCAGCAGTCGAGCTCAACACAACTAGCGCGTTAGCCAACTACGCCACCGAGGCGGGTGAGCTACAATCGCTCAGCCATTGAAAACAATAAGAGGATTTCTAACAACCAATTTTCGCTCAGCCATAGCTTAATGTCCCCCCTAACAAACTCGTTGATTCGTTGATAAAGCCCTGCATGCGGTTAGCCAAAAGACTTGCTCAGTCAATCAAGTATTGAGGTTCATCCTTTAAAGGTTTGAAAATAATTCGTCAATTTAAAATGCTTTCAAATTAATACACGCCAGTATAAATATATTCTCAGTTTGCATAAATTATATAGTGTTTTTTTAAATACATTTAATCATTTACATATTTCATTTATTTTATCGCTACACAAATGTGATGTTTTTAAAACAGTCTCTTAGTACCATCATGCATAGTAAATAATGACAAGCACATTGAGAATACAACAGAATAATTAACATGACAGTGCAAGGCACACACTTTAGCAGAATTGCCACTTATTTTCACATTTTCTATTCTAAATTACTGGATTAAAAAAATTGTCAAATTGAAACAAACTATTAAAAAGTCTTTGAACGATTTACAATCTAAAATATAAGTAGATCAATGATATTGGGTACTGAACCTGGATATATTCATTTTCACAAAAGAAAGTGTAAATTAAGTGGCAGGTCTGTATTAGCTCAAACTTTTTTAAACAACTATTTTAAATGTCTGCATGTATTTATTACTCCTAACAATACACAAAATAAACCACATATTTATGGACGATAAGAGATCATAATTATGCAGATAATAAAGTCTTGCCATAGTTTTAAATGCAGCAGGCTACATCACCTCTGTTATTTTGTTTGATAATATTGCCCTAAACATTGTTTTTCTCTAATTAAACTATGTCGAAAATTATTTTGACAAAATATATCCTTTTCACTGAAAAGTTTGTTAAAACGCATTCATTTCATGAAGGGGGCTTTTAATTTTAACAGAGGAAAAACAACTTATCTTTTTCATTATCTTATATTACCTTGGGGAAATAGCAATTTTGAAATTTAATAAAAGTAGGCTACCACTTGATAAAACAGTCTGCAGCACTTAAAATTTAGAGATGGGACAGATTATCTTTTATTTTTATCTGAATTTCCAACAAATTCATCCAGATGCCATTCCTATGTACAAATAAGTTCCTAATTTAGTCTACATGGTATTATCTTTCTCCCTTCAAATATTATGAATATTAAGTTTCTAAATGAGCTTGTGGTTTCTTCAAAAACTAAAATTCCAGGAATAACCTAACTTTTAAGATAACATATTCGTATAGTGTCTCAAAAAATAAGAAACGATTTGATAGTATGGCTGTCCCATCTCTAAGTACATATTTACAGACCAGAAGTACAAAATAATATATTACAATTTTTTTTTATTGGAAGAACAAGAGACTGGTCTCCTTAACACTGTAGCGTTTCAGTAGAAATTTTCCACTGCTTATGCCTTCTGTTGAGAAGCTTTTAAGTTTTCTTCAATAAATATTTTTGGCGATGTTATGATTAAGCTATTCCTAAAAAAATGTTATGGTTTATTAGCGTGACATTTTAATACATTGCCATAGTGTATTTTCACTAGTTATATTTACAAAGAAAAATACGTTAATAGAAAATAAATGGTAAAATGTAACATGCTTGGTGTTTAGTGAATTCTTATCATTATCCTGAGGAATTACCAAATACTACAAAACAGTTTGTACTATCTAATTAATTACCATAAGTTTAAATCAGAAAGGACAGTTAATAAAATTGGGTAAAATGTGCGTAGAGTAGAACAAAATTATGGCTTACTGCTAATGCAAGCTATTTTAAACTTTATATTTTGAGTAAATGAAAATAGTTTCAACCCAAGATAGTTATTAATAAAAGGATTTTTAAACTGAGAATTTAATGTCATATTCTAATGATACATCAAATTATATTTAATACATAAGTTGCTAAAACTTCCTTGATATTTCATTCAAAGCTTGGGTGGATTCTAACCTGCCAATGTCACATTTAAGTCCCAATGAAACTCTTCTTTATTTGAAAATAAATACAAAAAAAAGAATTAACAACCAAACAAATCTCATGTTAAATTTAACTTTGCATAAATTTGTTTCTTTTCTAAGTATATTTTTTTGTTCATAAAATAAATGTCAAGTCAGTATAAATACGTGATGTCAAAGTTGGCCAACCTGTTATGATTAACACTTAATAACATCTAAAAAAAGGTTAAGAACCCAGTTCATATTAAATAAACATTGAAAATGGTCTGTTATAAAATGCACCAGAGAGGAGCGGTGAGTATATTAACCTCATAGAACAAGCACAGAGTAGTCGGCACCTGAGACAACAAACACAAGAGTTAACTTTGAATCACTTGCATTTTGTGTGATGTTAAGAGAGTTTCAGGAAAGGCCATTTTCAGTATTTGCTAAAACAATTAATCTAAAACCAAATAAGAAGAATTGAAAAATTAACTTCACAAAAATATTTAAAATAGTATTACCTATTAGTGAAAGACTATAAAAATACAATCACAAAAGTTCTGTTTAATCAAAATATAATCAAGTTAAATTAAATATTTAATCTCTGAATACCCTTGTAATAAGGTTATAAAGTCTGAATATTTAAACTTGAAGACAAGTCAAATTGAATTTATAGATATTCTTCAGCTGAATCAATAATTAATTTAATAGGGAACAAAAGTTATGCTTTTTTTTTCCATTTAGCAAACTTTAAATGTAGAATGTGTATAAGATTTCACCCTGGTTTACAATTATTTTTTTTAATATGCATTTTTTTTTAGCATTTTACCATCGATTCTGGTTAAATGAAAAGTTAATTTTAAAATATGTTATTTATTTCTTACATTATTTTGACAATAACATCAATGTGATCAATAACAATATAAAATTAAAGATTTAAAATAAATGTCAAAGCTTTTATAAAGCTCTACCCTCCCTTATTTTATTATTGAATATACTGAATTTAGCATATTTCAATGAAATTCAATGAACATCATTTAATAAATAGTATGTTCTGTTAATGTGCATGTCAGGTTTTAAAATATCTCTACCATAGTCCAGTTTGTGTTTTACTTGCTTCTGCTAAAGAAGGGGACTGATGTACATCAAAAATTACTTAATTGCGCATTTTATTGTGTTTTAATTGTAAAATTTGAGGCCCACAGTTTTATGGAAAGTGTGTAGGCCTTGCCCTTCTATCCTCCTTTCAATGTTTGATTTTCTACAAATAATTTGTAATCGTATTAAATGAGAAAAGTAATCTTGTGCACTGAAACACTCAACATAAATCTCAATCAACTCTTTTTAAGGCTTATCCCCTCAGCAAACTTCTCTATAGCCCCTTGCAAGTCTCCAATTAATGTACAGTTTCCATTTCTATTCGCACAACCTGTTGTTTATTTAATATTAAAATCTTATTAATTGAAGACATGTAAAATATTCCTTGTGTGATTAGGTTTCCCAGGCAAGTATGTAGACCTTGCCTATCTGTTCAAATTGAGAATTCAGACATTTGGTATAGATTTTCAATGTAGGATAGATATATGTCATTTAGTACTATATAAAACCTTTTTATACGTTTTCTTGAAATCCAGGAACTTTAAAGTTGTAATAGAAATTATTTAATTCACACATAAGTTCAAAAAAAAAAAGTTATAATTTTATAGTTACAAAAAATAAGTGGGTATTATTATATTAGTTTTGATTTGCAAAAATAAAATTTATAAATGAAATAGTCTACTTATAAATATGGTTGAAATTTTCATCAGAAACATGTTTAATACTACACTTATTCATTCAGAAAATTTAGACTAAAATAAATGCTCGATTTTTGAGACAGAATTATCATTCTTTTTTTATACGCTCTTTAATATACCATGTTATAATTTTAAACTTCAAACAAAAATGTCAAGATATTTTAGAACCAGCCTGATATAGCAAAACAAATAGCTTCCCATAACACTGATCCAAGAGAATGAACAGTGAGCTGTTGTGTGTATGTAGAAATAAAAACTAAACAAACTATTAAAGGGCCAATAATAGCAGACACATAAAAAGTAGAAAATACTAGTTCAGATTATAATAAAATTTAACTTAAAACTTCATTTTAGATTATTATGGAATATTTTAACTGAAATAATACATTGTAATCTATCTTTCATTAAAAATTCTGAGTTGTAGGTTACATAAATCATACAGCTAAACTCAAAACAACATTTGTTGGACCTTAATTACTGTACAAAAATTAATTTCATCACAGTAGGTATTTCATAATCACATCAAAAAATTAACAATATTACAAAACATAGAAATAGAGATTTTACAAATTTAAAAATTATATATTTAATTGAAAGAAAAGTTTTTTAAATGTTTATCATGAGAAATTTTTAATTTCTTTAGCTTGTATTTTTTTGTTTGTTTTATCAACAAACTATCAACAGAACATTCATTTTATTATTTCCAGGTACCTACCCTGTCCAACATGTCTGCTTCCTTTCCACCTTCCGTCATAAATACCAGTCTTTTGAAAAATGGAAGAAAAGGTTTGGAAGCATTTTTACAAACGTTTAAGCTTCCAACAACATGGCGATAATTTTTTTTAAAATCCGAGTCGAAATTAAAAAAGAAAATATTTCTCATGCTACCACTCAACCTCAATATATATACAATCACATTTAACCACATGCTCCCAGTTGAAAACAAGAGGTGCACATCACTCTTCTACTTTGGAACGAGCACTGGTTATTAATAATACAATATAATTAAAAAAACAAAGTTCAATTTTTTCCCCCCCAATATGACTATTATAGGAAAAATGCCATCCAAGTTAAACTATGTTATCTCAATTTACACTGTGCTTTATTTTATTACAGTTTTATTTAACCATAGAAATATTTTTTTTATCTTTGAAAGAATAACATAAACAATGGCAATGTTTTTATTAAGTCAATAACACAATGCTAGAAAACTGCCATAACACAGTTTGTTGTTTTTTTCAAGTTTGGTGAGAGACAATTCCTTCTATTTATTTTACAATTTACGTATAAAATGAAACTTTTCAATCACCAACACTTTGACACGGAATGAGTCTAGGGGAATTTTATTATTTATTAATTAAACAAAAAAAAAAGTTGGCTGACGTCGAACAATGGTTCGTCCATTCATAATAAGTGTTGTCAACTATATTAGTTATATTTACTTCATGCATTTTCATCTTGTAATTATTTCGTCCATTTTTAATTACACTGCAAAAAAAAAGAATGTTTTGTCAGAGTCATGTGAAATATAATATTAGTTTTCCTACTTAGAAAATAGTTGAGCGTTTTGATTTCACTCGAGCGTATGAGTCTGTTATCTCCTATCCCGATAGAGGAGATAGACCTTCATGGCATGAGGCAGGTTGAGATTCGAGACTCGCTCTTCCAAATGCTGCTTGCCAACGCGCTGTCGGATCACTCGCCGGCACAGATCCATCAGAGGTAGGGGTTCCGCTGGAAAAAATAGATAACACACTATTAACAAACCAAAAATAAGGTCATAAGACATTTAACCTGTAGTCAAACAAAACTTGGAGAGACCAAGATAATGTGTGATCACAGAGGATGTCAATTTAAAATTTTGTCAATGTCCTCAATTCTTAATAATGTCTAAAGAAAAAGCAAATCAACTTTTTACTCGACCACTTCTAATGACCTTGTGCAAATCAAACAGGGCCTTTTATAAACTACATATAATCATTATCTGTTTCTATTATTTTATTATGAAACGTTACCATATTCTTATTGTTCAATCTTAGTAGGTACTGAAGATATTGAGGCTGCAGCACTATTTTCTTCTGTTACTGTGATACACTATTTTGTTTCTAAAGTAGCATGTTGTATCAAATTTTAGTATATTTGTAAATTCATCATTTTAATAAGGAAAATTACCTATGCCAGTAGTCTTACAGTTTTATATAGTGTGATTTAATTAAAGTACTATCAATATCATTGGGTATAGTATCAATTAGAGATGGGTCGAATCCACTATTTCTCGAATCTGAATTTACATTTTATTTTAGAATCTCGAATCTGAATCCTAGCAAATCATTATAAATTTTAATGATTTACAAATAGACCCAAATTACACAATATAGGCCTAAACTGTGAATTAAGGTTTATTTCAATCATGCTTTCAATTTTAATCAACCCCAACCCCCCCACTCCCCCCTCGCAAAATACAAGTTAAAATCCAGCCAAATTAAACAATCTAGACTCATATTAATGTTTAAAAATCAAATCAATCAAAATTTGAGTGTCTTTTAGTTATTTTTAAAAGTGTTGTTAGAA
>CABFOW010003094.1:35301-48319 GCA_902141385.1 Timema californicum | reverse complement strand
TTATCTGCTCCACCCATCTCTTTCTTGGCCTCCCTTATTTCATGTACTCCCTGTGCTCCTACTCTTCCTGGATAACTTCATTGCTAATCTTGTTTCTCCTCGTAACAGCTAACATGCTCCTCCCAAACTTCATTCCTATGGCCTCCACTTTCATAGTTTCTCTTACATTCAATGTCTATGTTTCTGCTGGGTAAAAAGTTAAGCCCTGTACAATACTTTCTTACATTTCAAGGGGACTTCCCTTCTCCAGAGCAGGTCTTTTACCTAGATACAACTCTCTACCTGCTGTCCTCTTCTCATTAAGTCCTCTCTACTTCCGCCTTTCTCCTCCATCCAACCTTATAGCCTTATTAGGCCTTACTCTCTTCCTTGTCATTACCATTACTTCACACTTTGTCAAGCTAAATTTCATTCCACACTACTTCAATTCCTCATTCCTTCTTGTAGATGTTCCTGTACTTCCTCTTCCTTCTCCCTTACCTACTATATTGAGCTTGTAAATTGGTTTTAAGTGGCCCTGTGCAGAAATGACCTTTTGACTAGTGGACATTTTTGGGGAAGAAATAAGAATTTCCCGCAGGAATGAGATGGAGTAATTTTTAAAATAATGTTACACTGACCAATATCTATTTTACAGATTTATAATTTTAATTCAAACTTAACCTTCCCATTAATTCCAGTAATTTGATCAAAGAGGAATCAAATTTTATAGTTTCAATCAAGTTTAATGTAGAGGTAGATGTCAAAAATATTTTAATTGGTTTAGGAAAGAGAACAAAAACTCCGATTTAGTTTCTGTTATTGGACTGAACAATACATTTAAATTTTGTAATCATGCGGAATTTTTAGAGGAAAAAACCAACTAAATAATATTTTGTCTAAAAAGTGTTAGGTTTTGAATTATAGTAAAATTAAGATAAATTCTAGAGATAAATTTTAAGATATACTAAATAAAAGTTCTTAAATAAAAACATTAATGGCATGAATTTAACAACTCAGTTATTTCCACAATAAAATTAACATATTTACACTCATTTGAAAAAATAAAAGTGAGTCACTGTCTTGTCAATAAGAATACCAAAAACCTTTCTAAAATGAACCAGCGTGTCTTTTTACCATTTACATTTTAATTACTATACCTGTCACAAAAAGCGCTGTCCTATTTAAAAAATATTATTATTATATGTGTTGGTACAATACAAAAACAAATGGATGTAATTCCAAATAATAAGATTAGTGTAAAAGATATCAGTGCGTTTAAAGTGTATTTCTAGCATAATTTGATATTTAAACACAAATTGTCATTATTTTGCACTACAACTTAAATCTAGTTAGGTATAAATAAAGCACTATACATCATATGTAGTGTGGTTATGTTATTTAATGACTATTGTGTTGACTAGTCTACACTAATATGTTATTTCCACAATAAAATTAACATATTTACACTCATTTGAAAAAATAAAAGTGAGTCACTGTCTTGTCAATAAGAATACCAAAAACCTTTCTAAAATGAACCAGCGTGTCTTTTTACCATTTACATTTTAATTACTATACCTGTCACAAAAAGCGCTGTCCTATTTAAAAAATATTATTATTATATGTGTTGGTACAATACAAAAACAAATGGATGTAATTCCAAATAATAAGATTAGTGTAAAAGATATCAGTGCGTTTAAAGTGTATTTCTAGCATAATTTGATATTTAAACACAAATTGTCATTATTTTGCACTACAACTTAAATCTAGTTAGGTATAAATAAAGCACTATACATCATATGTAGTGTGGTTATGTTATTTAATGACTATTGTGTTGACTAGTCTACACTAATATTATAAAGAGGAAATATTTGATTTTTTGATTGTAATGGATAAACTCAAAAACTACTGGACCGATTTAAAAAAAAATTCACCAATATAAAGCTACATTATCAGCGAGTAACATAGGCTATATTTTATTATGAAAATTTAATTTATTCTTCATAAAAATGTCGATAGTTACTCATATTTTATGGTAAAGTTCATGATGATTCTTCAATGTGTGTGTTGAAAATAATAATGCAGGGGGTCTAGTAAGTTATAAAATAATAGCGACTAAGTTTAGGGTACCAGTCTACTCAATGGAAGATAAGGTTAATTTAACTTTAATAAATTCATAATACAGTTCCCCCATGGCTTCTTTGGTGCTGACTGACAGCTCACAGCTCTGAAAAGTTACTAGACTAGATTATGTATCCCTACGCCGAACTATATGATTTGCAAAAACCTGTGTTTAGCAGCTGTCACTTCTGACAGTCAAATTTTAGGTCTATACAAAACATCTATATGACTTTTTTATTTAATGTTGACCTTGATATGTTGATGGCCTAGTATTGATTATTTATTTTTCCTAGAATATGATTTTTTCTTTAATTTAGCATTTAATCGCATATTAGTTTTTATTATAAATGAATAATTTTTAATAAAAACCTTTTTATTACAAATAATTTTTTGTCAATAGTATTATTAACAACATTATAAATGTGAAAAAACTGAATGTGTATTATTACACAAAGAAAAAAAACACTGTCATAATAAACCTTTTTAACAGTATTAATACAACACAGTGGTGACCTGGTGGTCTAGGGCTAAGGTGTCAAATTTCTGTGCAGGTGGTCCGGGGTTCAATCCTCGGTCCTGGCACAAATTTATCTGCTTGCCAAACCCTTCCTTCACCTCTGACAAGACGGGTAGTAATCACAACTTGTGAATGTGTGGAGTGCCAGGCCTCCGCCGTGGTTCGGATCCCACGTTAAACTTTAGGTCCTCCATTTCATCTCACAATCATCCTACCATTACACATTAGTGTAAGTGCGTATAACCCGAATGGGTAGTAATAACAATAATAATAATACATATTAGAAAACATTCTGAAGTAGTTTAAAGTAAGAAGTGGTAATAAAGTTAAAACTTAGATAGAAAACTAAGGAATGGCTATAATAAAATATATAGATTTTCAATTGGATGAATTAGATGGTTTTAAAATTGGTATATATGAATTAAGTGACTTTTAATATTAAAATTATTTATTATATTTTGCTTTTAATGAGATACAAATGTCATATATAAAAATGTTCAATAAAGTGATATATAACATTATCAACTGAATTAAAATGTGTTGACAACAATTCTAAAATACACATAAAACATATTAAAATTTATTTACAAAACTTGGAGACAACAAATTGAGGACAAAAACAAAGTTTGAAGATCAACAGTGTTGTAAATTAGGTAATAAAATTTGATTAGTGGGTTAGCATCTTCCAATGGGGTTTAATAAAGTAATGAAAATGTTCTTGTTACAACGTTTATGAAGAATATAGTAATTTTTATTTTAAGGTTATGTATAAAATCTAGGCCTTATCTTGGTTCAGTCCCATTACTCCTTGTGATAATCAGCCATTAGAATGATGCCGATTATTATTCTTCTGACATGTTTCGGTATAAAAATACCATAATCATGGACAGTGTAAAATGAAATTAAAGAACCATGAAGAAAACTTGAGAATTAAGTTGTACAAAAATCTTGAATTTCCGTTATATTAATGAATTTGTAAATAACAATTAATAAAAATAACACCGCTGTGCGGGATTAGATTCACTACTGTTAAATAGTTATAACAAAGTATCTAATAAAACTACAATAACTTATAACTTTAAGTCTTAGCCTGATATTTATTTAATCTATACAGAAAAAAGACTCGCAAGTATTTTTTATTACACTTCACAAATTTTTTTGGAATGCTATAAAAATACTATAACTCGAGGTTTAGCCTAGAGGGCAACACAATACAATCTTGGGGTTAAAAGATTCATTTAATAGTCTTGATACACTTAAATTTTAGAATAATGTATATTGATCACTGAGAAACAATATTTTTTTTATCACACACTTTAATGTTATATTAGATAAATAATTATTCTAAGATCACTAAAAAACCGTTTATTTTCCAAAGATAACACGTTCACCTGCCAAATTAATATTCACAAAAGAACACACAGATTACCAAGTGGCCAAATTAATATTAAAAAAAGACAATTTATTATTCAAATTTGCAATAAAATTATTACTGGTAGCATACACACGCCTAAGTACGCAACTGTAAAATATGTTGTTCACTTCAACTAATTTTTTTAGACACATGGATGTGGTTTTATTAAATGGATTTTATACGATAATTCATTGTTATAATGACTATTTAAAGTTGTTTGATTTTGGTTATGAGAGTAAACGTTTGGTTTTTAAGTTTTCTTTTGCTGTTTAATTCAAATTAATTATTAAAAGTAAAAGAACGTTAAAAGTGGCCTTATATGCTGCAAACAAATATGGCCACTGAATAGAAGCTATGCTGCCAGTTGGTGACGTACAAAAAAAAAGTACCTTGTTGTCGGTTGGGCGGCGAATGGCATTAATACTCATTTTTACAAAATTTAAACTTTATATTATTTCACAAACATTTTGTATGTTTTTACCTCTTTATTATCACAAACTATTTATTTATGTTTTATGATATGCGAGACCAGTTATGAAAATATTTATAACTGAATATAATAACATTAAAAGTAAAAATTCATGCTCTATTTAACCTGTAATTGCCATAAGAGGTAAAAGAAAAACTAAAATGAATTTACTAGATTTAAAAAAAATTTGATTAAGGAAAATAAAATTATAGTGTAAACCTTGGGAAAGTATTGTTAAAAGTGATTGATAATATTTTTAGTGATAATAATAGTAATACTTAGCAAATAATAATTATTTCCATATATGTTGACAAAAGTTACTTTAAGACATGTTGGCATTACTGATATCATCTGCTAGCTGTAATGTAAAACTAAAGACGTGGTGGTGTACTCTACCAGTATTTTTAATGAACATTAGATACAAAAGTAAGAGAAAGTCCTTATTTGTAATTTTTTTATATCCCCCTTCCCCCAAAAAAATGATTCCAGGAAATGATTTTTCCAACACAAGTTGCAGCAAAATCCAATATCTCAAAATATTCCCTGAAGTTTCATATTCTCTACAGAGTTGGTTTTAAGTATTTTAAAGATTAAAAGTGTCAACTTTTTTTTCCCTCCACGTTCGCTATGTTTGCTGCACTATTATGTTAAAGTCATGAAAGATTGAACCTCAATTATTTTGGTTATGAGAGTAAACGTTTGGTTTTTAAGTTTTCTTTTGCTGTTTAATTCAAATTAATTATTAAAAGTAAAAGAACGTTAAAAGTGGCCTTATATGCTGCAAACAAATATGGCCACTGAATAGAAGCTATGCTGCCAGTTGGTGACGTACAAAAAAAAAGTACCTTGTTGTCGGTTGGGCGGCGAATGGCATTAATACTCATTTTTACAAAATTTAAACTTTATATTATTTCACAAACATTTTGTATGTTTTTACCTCTTTATTATCACAAACTATTTATTTATGTTTTATGATATGCGAGACCAGTTATGAAAATATTTATAACTGAATATAATAACATTAAAAGTAAAAATTCATGCTCTATTTAACCTGTAATTGCCATAAGAGGTAAAAGAAAAACTAAAATGAATTTACTAGATTTAAAAAAAATTTGATTAAGGAAAATAAAATTATAGTGTAAACCTTGGGAAAGTATTGTTAAAAGTGATTGATAATATTTTTAGTGATAATAATAGTAATACTTAGCAAATAATAATTATTTCCATATATGTTGACAAAAGTTACTTTAAGACATGTTGGCATTACTGATATCATCTGCTAGCTGTAATGTAAAACTAAAGACGTGGTGGTGTACTCTACCAGTATTTTTAATGAACATTAGATACAAAAGTAAGAGAAAGTCCTTATTTGTAATTTTTTTATATCCCCCTTCCCCCAAAAAAATGATTCCAGGAAATGATTTTTCCAACACAAGTTGCAGCAAAATCCAATATCTCAAAATATTCCCTGAAGTTTCATATTCTCTACAGAGTTGGTTTTAAGTATTTTAAAGATTAAAAGTGTCAACTTTTTTTTCCCTCCACGTTCGCTATGTTTGCTGCACTATTATGTTAAAGTCATGAAAGATTGAACCTCAATTGTCAACTTTTTTTTCCCTCCACATTCACTATGTTTGCTGCACTATTATGTTAAAGTCATGAAAGATTGAACCTCAATGGTCTAAGGCATCAGTCTTACAACAGACTGAATTACCGCTGATATTGTTATAGTTTGAATCGCAGCCGCCAGATGCACTGGGGTGGTTTTCCTTGTGTGATTTCTTCCAATGGTTTTCTTACCCTCTTAACCATAGTATGAGAGTACTTTCCTTTATAGCTAGCCTTCTCGACCCTGCATAAGTTTAGACCCGAAAAACCCTACTGTGGAATTTAGTAATATAAAAATAAATTGGTGTGTAAATGTTACTCACGATCTAATCCTCCAATGTACTTCATGGTGATCTCACAGTGGCCCCATACTGCGCTCACAATGGGGTACAGTTTCCTTCCCTTGAGCCCCCTGAAGGCTACTCCAAGATACTGACCGTCCACTACAAATGAGAGGGTGCCGTCATCCATGTCCAGCACAACTACAAGAAAAGGATTTTTGTCAGAAACAACCTCACTCCCATTTAGGTATGTAACATATTCTAAGAGTTATTCATAAGATATTCCAATCATTTCCATTAAATGTTCAATGTGTGTCCTTATTATAGCCCACTCCTTTAATATATGTTCCTATTTATGTAAATGTATAGTTAGAAAAAGAGAAATTAGGATGATCATACAAAGGCCTATTGGTTATTAGTGAGGTGAAAGGAAAGGTGGTGAATAATATGGATTGGGCGTTTGCTCAGAATTAATATTAAGAGAGTTAGTAAAATATGTGAGGGCAATATGGAAGAATCACAACTAGTTGGCAAAACCCGAAGGAGACAGATAGACCTGATTGAAGAAAACTTTAAAGAATTAATGAATGAAAATCTGTAGGAAAGAGTAAAGTTTGAATCACACTGGTAGGACTGTGCGCGGGTTGTGCTGGGACTGTGTCGTGTCGCTACCATTCACACTGATGGGACTGTGCTGGGACTGTGTCGTGTCGCTACCCTTCACACTTATGGGACTGTGCTAGGACTGTGTCGTGTCGCTACCATTCACACTGATGGGACTGTGCTG
Source organism: Timema californicum (assembly GCA_902141385.1). NCBI lineage: Eukaryota > Metazoa > Arthropoda > Insecta > Phasmatodea > Timematidae > Timema > Timema californicum. The sequence continues at coordinate 41,143 of CABFOW010003094.1, read as the reverse complement.
TTAGCGCTACTGTTTTGCTCATCGGCAATTGTAGACAAAGATCAGAGGAAGATGTGATTGTTGCATGTGGGCTTTATCTTATTTCAATTGATAAAAAGAGGAGAAAACGAAGAACATACTGGGTTTATAATTTGTTTAGAGCAAGAGAAGAAGGAGAAGTCCACAATATATTTGGGCGACTCAGAGATGACCATCAAAAGTTTCACAAATATTTTAGAATGAGTGTCCCGAAGTTGTAAAANTTGCATGTGGGCTTTATCTTATTTCAATTGATAAAAAGAGGAGAAAACGAAGAACATACTGGGTTTATAATTTGTTTAGAGCAAGAGAAGAAGGAGAAGTCCACAATATATTTGGGCGACTCAGAGATGACCATCAAAAGTTTCACAAATATTTTAGAATGAGTGTCCCGAAGTTGGAAAACTTACAGAAACCCCTTGCATTCTGTTTGTCAGCTATCTCCTTCCAAATATTTTTTTATAGTGAGATTTCTATCATAATCTTTATGCTGCGAATTATACAATGATTCATACTCCTAAACCAACATTATTAAGTTTTCTTCATCCTTAGTTTTGGCTTATAGCACACAACTGTGTCAACAATGTTGAAATGTTCTGTAGCCCAGTCAGATTGTAGATAAGAACCTTCATGAAGTTTCGCCGCTTGCCAGAAGAAGCCAAAGTAGGTGAAACGACACTAAGACAACATTAAGGTGACCTCATCTATATTCACACTAATGGGACTGTGTTAGTACCTTGCTGGACTGTGACCTTGGGAAATCACTTTTGAACCGATCCAAGACGACACAGTCACAGCACGGCCTGAGCACAGTCCTTTGAGTGTGAATCAAAAACGGTCTTACAAGGTAACTCTTATGGGAATAACCTGTTCGAGATGGTTGGCAGCACGACACAGTCCCAGCACAGTCTGCGCACAGCCCTATCAGAGTGAATCAACCTTTAATGAACACAGTACCTGGAGCAGGGTGTTTAGCTAAACTATATTATAAAGTTACCCGTCTTCTCCAGGTTTTCCAAATTTTCCAGTCATTATGTACTAGACATTATTTTACTGATATCACAACTTAATGTAATAATATTTATAGACACATACAGTAGCCCCATGGCTTCTTTGGTGCTGACTGACAGCTCACAACTGACTTCTGACAAGTCAACATTTAGGTATATACCTAAATTTTGACTGTCAGTAGTGACAGCTGCTAAACACATGTTTTTGTAGATCATATGGTTCGGCTTAGAGATACATAATCTGGTCTAGTAACTTTTCAAAGCTGTCAGTCAGCACCCAAGAAGCCATGGGGCTACTGTACATATGCTGAAATTTTGTCACACCATCAACTGTTTCCAGCATGTGGCAGGGCCAGTTTAGTAAAATGCCTCTATCTTCATCTATCCTTCCACCATTCTTCTCCTCTCACTCAACACTTTTTGTTTTCTGCTCCTCCCAACTTTTTCTTGGCCTTGTCACACTATGTAGGTGTTAGAGGATTTCAGCCTAAATCAATGGGTTATTGGGTAGTGCGGTATAAGTTAGATAGATTTCTGTGTGATCATGAGACAATAGATTGCCTTACACCAGTACAATTTAAAATTATTAAACTATACATTTAAAGGAGGATAGAAGGGCAGGGCAAACACACTATAAAACTGTAGGCGTAAAATGTTCAGTTAAAAAAACCACCCAGCAGTTTTTGGTGGGTGTATAGGCCTTGCCCTTTTATCTTCCTTTCAATGTTTAATTCAATACAGCAGCTTGGTGTCATTTTACCTAAATTTAAAATAATTGTGAGGCACATTCTTCTTTAGTTTATTCTTTCTAAGAAATAATCAAATTCTCAGAATGTACACTCATGTGTATTACCATGACTCCATTTTGTCTAAAGACCTGTAGTTTAAGGGTGGAAAGACAACATGAATATCACATGTTAACCTTAAGAATTGAAATTAGGATGGACACTGGGATAGCTGTGTTAAAATATATTCATTGTATTGTATTATTAACTGGAAGAAATATGTTATTTTGATTATAGTTAATAAAAGCTGCATTTTTTTGGGGGAATATATAAAAATCCCAGAATTTTGATTGAAATTCCACGACTTTTCCCTAAGCAAGAAAATTATTTGACTTTTCCTTGTTTTCCAGATCCTTGAACACCTTGTGGATGATTATAGTGGTAGGGGCCAACATCCACTTAGGATGATGAGCTATATATATATATATATATAGTGGGAGAGGCCAACATCCACCTAGGATGATAGCTTTAGATAGATATATTTTAATATTTTATCAGGCTTTACCAATTAATTTAATTTTTCTCCTTTCGTTTCCTCTTTTGTTAAGTTAAGTTTGACTCTTCACACTCTCTCTCGAATACCTGTGATAGGACGAAAACAAAGTCAATGGATTGAAAAATAACGATTTATTTCCTTCAAAGGGCAGATGATACCTCTTTGTCCAGTGACAGCAGTGTAAAGCATGAACTATGTCCTTCTCTTCACTGTACAACCCATGTTGTATTTGCTCATCTTATTTGTTCCTTATTTAATTATTGGTTGATATCGTCAACTATTTTGTCTTTGAGAAGACATGCAGTTCACTTCAAAGTATCACCGCACTTAACTCACCTAGAAATTTGTCTGGAACAATGAAAGTCTCATCAGGTTTGAGCAGCGCAGGATACGTGACCCCCACATTGTTCTTGGAGTCATGATATAACTTGTTCCTGCCTAGGTCCCAGCCCCATGATTGGTCATTACTACCAACAAGGCTCTAGAGGGAAAACAAACAACATACATACTTAAATTTCAATGTCCAGGTTTAAATGTACACAGGAGAAACTCTTTCATAAAAAAAAATATTTCAAAAACATATAACACCTTTCACTATATTAGCTTTAAATGTCTTTAAAAACATCTTTAATACAGTGTATTATACATTATATTTATATCAAATACTTAATAATTATGTGCACAGCTGATAATCTACAATTTTCTATGATTTCATCCAAGAACAAGGGGAGAAAAGATACCTAGATTTAAATCAATAATACACTACATTAAAATTTCAACTGCTATGAAGGGATATAGGTATAATCAAAACAGTGTGTAGATCTAGTGGTAAAATAAATTAATAAGGGCTTCAAATAAAGGTGGTGATTTTTGTTTTTTTGCTTTTCCAACAGTGAACAATGGTGAAATACCTTAAAATTAATTCTAATGGAGACATTTACCGAGAGCCAGTATTGGCGATGTAGAATTGTTTTTAATGATTTTGATATTTTATAGGATAGTAAAAATGCGACTCTACCCTGATACTTAAACAGATTATTTTCATTAAAAAAGTAAAGGGTACCTGGTAGCCGACGGAATGCAGCGGTGCATCCTGGGTGGCGACGCCCACCACGGCATGAGTCCCCCTCTGCCTTGTAGACCAGTGGACTTCCCACACGTGGAGGCCCTTTGTGAGGCCCACCTTGCCTCGTATACAGTCCGTGCTCTGGGCCACCGGGTGCCGGTGGAAGGTTAGTTTGTCGTCGTCCTAAGGAGGAAAACCATTGTCATGCTACTAGGATGCCTAAATAGGGAAGCCAAAGTTTGATGCAAATAAAAGGACCATTGATACCCAGGTTTGAACGTGAGTGTCTCTGGAGTCGTGCAATTCCTAATATATTCATTTTGTTGGCTGAGAGTGGTGATGGCCGTGTTCCATTTCACTAAACAGTTGGCACTCAGATACTGGTTTCAAATTTATTTCATAGGTGGTGTCATGGGCATAGCCAAGAGGGGCCAGAGAGGGCCAGCTGGATCCCTCACCCCCACCCACAACCTAAAGCAAATAAATAAATAAAAATACTTAACTAAATGTAGAAATTAAATGTAGAAATAAAATGTAAGTGGGAAAAGTTAAGTTTGGACATAATTGGTTTTAATCCCCCAAAAGGGAAGGAACAGTTGTTTAACGACAAGAAAATGGAATATTGTGGAGTAATTTGTGAGTTATATGGAACTCCCTGCCCTTGACACCACCAGAAATGCAACAACGATGTACAAGTTCCTGGAAGAAGGACTTGACCCAGAGAAATGTTTAGGCCAGGGTTGGGTTGGGTTGGGTTGTGGCTGTCAAGGATGGTGACTTACAAACAATTTTAAGAAAAAGTATGAGAAAGCCATGTTTTTCCATTGTGCATCACACAAACTAAATCTTGTAGTGAACGATTTGAGCAGTGTTACAAAAATACGTTTACACCATCTTCAGTGTTTAAAGGACATAACGTTTTTCAGAGTGTCAGTGTTAAAAATAAAATGCATCCCAAACATTTAATTTCGATAGTCCCAAAAGTACATAAGTATTGGAGTTTTCAACAAGCATTTTGTGAACGTTGACAGATTTGAGAGATAAGCACTATAAGGAAATGACAACACAAGGAAATAAGCATTCTAGTACCACAAAAGCTCAAGTCAGCATTCCTGTTGCTCATAGCCAATTATACCACCTTATTGGAACCTGGGATAAATAATCTAGTCTAAAAGCCTGGACCTGTGCCAATGTTCACAGCACATCAAACAAATCCTTGCAGTGATAACTCACTGCAATGATGCAGAGCAAGTTGCTACAGAGCTCAGAGGATTCCTACTAAATTGCTGAGGAAGTTGGTGTGGAATTGATGGTGTCAAGCAAGACCTTTTGGAAGATGGCAACATCGTTCCAAACCTCCAGCGCCCAGCTGTTTATAGAGTACTGGATGAGATCCTTAGTAATTCCTTACTTGGATTCTTTAGTGTCTTCATTTAATCAATGTTTCTAAGAAGAACATTGACCTGCTTTTTCACTTTTGGCTCTATAGCCCATTAGCATGTTGGAGATGATTATTCACAACTTCAAGATGAAAGCCAAGCATTTCGAGTTTTTATAAGTTGCAAGGTTTCCGGCTCCGAAGCTGAATTATGTTACGCCATGTGGAAGGAGAAGAAACTCAGCAAAGAGCAGTTAAAAGAGCTAAACATAGCAAACCTAGTAAAATAGGCACAAATCTTTTAACATACCACAAAAACCACTTCTGCTCATTTATCTTGCTTAGCCATGCACTACTTCTACCGAAGAGCGGTCATTCAGTATCTTGCAAAGAGTAAAGACCTGGCTAAAGTCGACAATGACAGGGGAGCATATAAATGAGCTATACTTACTGAATGTGCACAAGAAAAGTATATTGGTCAAAAAGGAGGAATTTGAGAAGCAAGTGCTAAAAAGCTTTTCAGCAAATCCAAAATAACTTTTTTTAGTCTTAAGATTTTTTGATATGATTAAAAAACAGCATGCTTTTTGTAATATTGCAAACCCACATGTTAATTTTTAATTCAACTTAATGGGAGGTATTTACCTCCTTAAATTTCTGAAAATGAAAGCAAAGGTAAAGTTAATATGTTGCTTTTTTGTTTTTAGTACTGCATTATGGGTTGACATTAAAAGTTGCCACCCCCCTTCCGTTTGGAAAAAAATCCTGCCTACGAATGGCGTAAGCTGGGCTCTTTGGCGGAACTTGAAAGAGCTAGTTCTCCCTCCTTTGAACTGCCACTGTTCTGTTTCTCTTTGTATGATTTCAGAAGTGTTAGGGTAGTTTTCTGTTTTAATTAGTAGTTTGTAGTGACTCCCTGTATAAAGGCAATTGTTGTTGTAAAATATTTATTTTGTCTTTAGTGCAAATTGCCCATTTCATTAAAATGTCAGTCTTTATTTTGTGAAGTATTTAAGGATAAAAACCAAGTGTTGGGGAATTTTTGTTTATAGTATTTTGAAGTGGGCAAAACTGTAGCCCCCCCCCCCC
>CABFOW010003093.1:63747-82992 GCA_902141385.1 Timema californicum | reverse complement strand
GGTGATTGTGAAATGAAATGGAGGACCTACAGTTTAACGTGGAATCCGAACCACGGTGGAGGCCTGGCATTCCCCACATTCAAAAGAAGTCTTGTCAGAGGTGAAGGAAGGGTTTGGTTATCAGATAAATCTGTGCCGGGACCAAGGATTGAACCCCGGCCACCAGCACAGAAGTCAGACACCTTACCCCTAGACCGCCAGGTCACCCATTATTTTACAAACTAGGTAACAGATTGAAAATAAATCTCTTCTTCACTCAGGACTAATATTTCATCCACTGGGAATGCAAGGAGAACACTGTGCGACATCCTACAAGTTTCTTGACTGCACACTCCTAGTTTGCGCATAGATCTTTTTCAGGAAATCTCCAAAAATTACAGGCCACATCCACCTCGGGGGCGTAATTGGCTAACGCGCTAGTTTCGTGTTGAGCCCGACTCCAGAGGACGGGGATATTGAGGTTCAAATCTTGGTTGGGTGAACTGGGTTGGTTTTCGCTCAATTGTTTTCCAATCTCCTTCCATGCAAATTCGGGTTCACTTCCTCTAAATTCAACCTTCCTAATTCCTAATCCATTATCGTAATTAGCATTTATTGGGAAGTAGGACGCGGTGCTAAATAATTACAGGCCACGCCTTAGGATTGCGCAAACTTTGGTTCAGGTGGAGACTAAGTAGGTTAAAACATATCACATGTACAATTTTAACTATATAACAATGAACATACGAGTACATTCACATTTGAGTTTTATAAATAAGAGCCTATGTGTGAGAGATCAAATGGTGAAGTTAGGGGAAAACCTACTATAGGTACAGTTTCATCGAATGTTCAAGGAAATTATGTTCTCTTGTGAAGAATGTAGCATATGTGACTCACTTTGGCAGTAAAATAGTCCAAGGGCCGTATGCAAGAACTTGATTAAGTGAATGCTTTGTGGACACTAACATGGGCTTGCTTGCATCATCATAGGTTAAAAGGTGGAGCAATAGGGTGCTCGGAACCACACTATTGGTCCACTAAGCATTCACTAACTTTCTTGCATACCACCCTAAGACTTTAATGCGTCACTCTCGCAATATACAGATGACGCGATGACCGAAATATCGTGGTTAAATCGCGGTGGGGGGGTTTTAGCTAAATGGTTTTCCATTCTCCTTCCATAAAAATTCGGGTAGATTTATTCTAAGCTCAATCATACTCATTCTTAACAAATTAAAGCAATTATCTCATATGCGTATGGCTCAGTTGGGTAATCAAACCAGCTGCTAAAGAAAAGGCATATGTGTGATTGATCAAATGGGGACTGAGTTGGGTTAGATCAAATCGCAGTTACAGTTTTAGTAACCTTTGCCCACATTGGCAACACTCCAAGACACACCATTTCTCCTCCACCTTTTATAAGATGGATTAAATCAAATAAGCCTTATCAATTATTAATATAAAATAAGATACTCAATTAAAATATTTAAATATATAAAATTAAACGAATACCTTAGAGTTTTACATGTTTTTATATTAAAGTGGGAGTGCAGGGTACGCGAGAAAAGGTCGGTGTTTATGAAGTTCTTATAACAAAATATTTGTTTGGCAAAAATAAATAAAATATTTCTGCAATACATAGAGTATACTTTTTTTAAATCACGTGGTGACCTCAACAGTTCTTGAATAGCTGTCCAAGGGTGTCCTCGAATTTAATGACAACTTTTTCTGTTCATTGAAAATGTTTCCCATCTAATGTTGCTATGCTCATGGCAGATATTCAAGAAATGTTGATATCACCATCTGAAGAAAATTATGCTCTATATTTCTACTGGAGAATATTTTTCTAAAATGTTTTAATATAAAAACTGCAAAAAGCTTAAATTTTCACGCGCTTCCTAAACTCTCCACTTTAAATGCTTAAATAATTCCTTCTTGGTGAAATGGTGGTCTAGGGGTAAGGTGTCAGACCTATGTGATGGGGTCCGGGGTTTGATCCTCTATCCCCGCACAGATTTATCTGATCACCAAACCCTTCCTTTGCCTCTGACAAGACGTGTATTAATCAAAACTTGTGAATGTGGGGAATGCCAGGCCTCCACTGTGGTTTCGATTCCACGTTCAACTGTAGGTCCTCCATTTCATCTCACAATCACCCTACCATTACACATTAGCGTAAGTTCGTATAACTTGAACGGGTAGTAAGACGCGGTGATGATAATAACAATGATAATTCCTTCTTACCTGATTCCACTACAATTGCAGTTCAGTAAAAGTTTTATGGGACTCAAGACAATCTTGTTTGTAACATTGAGATCTTAAACTGTTTATTTAATTATTATTAACCTATGTACCTGGTTCGGTGGCCACATGGTCTAACGCGCTACTGTCGCAGTAGACTAGACTCCCGATGACGTGGAGATCGAGGTTTGAATCTCGGTCGGGTGTACTGATGATGGTATTTCCAAAATGGTTTGCCACGTAAGTGCAGGTACATTTAATATAAATATAGCCTACCCAATCCCTAAATCCATTAGCGGAATTAGTACATAAGCGTATATTCCGAACTTGGTGCTAAAAAAAAGTTATGAACACTAATACCTTGCGTAATAATAATACATAGGGTTGAAAGGTCTTGGATAAATCATTACTTGCCACATTATTTTTCATTTAAATTCAATCACGTTTGTAGATTTTGAATCTTTGTTCAGGAGAATGTTGTTAATTTCCATAAAATGTGTGGAGTTTGTTTTTAATAGCGATTTTTTGTGCTAGAATGGATGGAACTCTATATTTGTATATGTTGTTCAATTTAACAATCAAACAATGGCTCTCAACCAGACACCAAAGACTGATAAAATACTTCTATTAATTTAATACTAACTGTGGATAGCAAGTTGATCAACCCTGACATATATATTTGTAGTTTTTTCTTGCAAACGGTTTGCTTTTAATCTACTTTATACATATTTGTGTGTCAGAGACCAAAGACTGATAAAATAATTCTATTAATTTAATACTAACTGTGGATAACAAGTTGATCAGCCCTGACATATGTATTTGTAGTTTTTTCTTGCAAAGGATTTGCTTTTAATCTACTTTATACATATTTGTGTGAGATTTATGTATGTATTATTCACATAATTGCAAACATTGTCGTAATAATCATTGCAAAGAGATACGGGCTTTCTATTCCTTTTTAAAAAATAAATAAAAAGAGGCGTTGTAGTGTAGTGGTTAGACGCAACAATCCCACCCTCGTTGATACTTTCATTGCCAACTTTTGGGCTATTTTTAAGAGTACGCAAATATTTGTGCATCTCTCTTTGAATACTCTTGTCGTAACTTTAATTTGCTCAACACTATTAAACCACTAAATAATAAAGATTGAAAGAATGCTCTTAGCCAATTGCGGAAAGTTTATTTTATTTTATAAGAGAAATCAACTTTTATTACAGATAGCTGTAACAATAACAATAATAATATAATATTTCTAACATGTGGATTAACCTTAGCACATATGATACATGCTATGTGCAACTTTATATTTTAGATTTTTTTCATATCCATTACTGTTTCCAGCCTGTTGCCTGGGTCATTACTTTATTCATGCCATCTATTTTCCACCAATGGCTTCCTAGAGCTGTCGTAGCTTCATATTCTTTATAATCTAACTTAATACTAAGACAGGCACAACATCCATTCCCCGGCCATTAATCATCACTGTGAAAGATTAAACCCACATTTCACTAATAATACATTCTTTGACCATGCCGGGAATCAAACCCAGGGCCCTTAGCTCAATAGACAGACACGTTACCAACTGAGCTAATGTGTCAGGATTTTATATTTTTGATGTATAATATTATTAGTATTCTACAAGCAAATGTCTTAGTTTATATACTACCTCTTCAACATAACTGTACAACGGGCATGTATATCGCATAGGGGGTTATTCTCTATCGGGCCAAAGTATATGGATTAAAGCTATGCCCCCTTCTCTAACATTATTTTATAGTAGATAAGCGCATGTAGCTGACTCCGACCAATATATTAATATTTACTACTTTTTTTAATTTTAAAAAACCTTACAAAAAATATAATCATTTTATGTAAATATTTTATTTGCGATAACGTCATTGAACTCTAAGAAGACTATAAACTAAACACAATACGTGAAGGAAATTTTAGCATCGAGTTTTTGGGTCAAGTGGTTTATCTTTCATTTTGAAGCTCCTTGTGTAAGGTTGCAAGCTGTATATAGCCGAAGGGTACGGCATTGATCGTAGGGTTGGTGACCCAAATGTTAAACACGATATGTAACAGGGATGCACGACTTTGAAGGAGGTATCCTGTGTGGAATATTGTTCTCGTGTACAGGAATGCACATAACCAAGAGCTACTTTAACTGTGCTTGTAAATATGATTAAAAACAAAGGGGAAATATTACATTTTTAAAAATTCTGTTTGCGATAAGTAGGTCTACCATGATACTCATGACAGTAATAAAATCAAAACCAAGGAGCTTATCAAATTGTATTTAATAGTAGGTTTGCCTGCACCACCTGATTCAGGTGATCCAACAGCCTAGTTCAGTCGGTAGCGTGTTTGTCGACAGAGTTAAGGGTCCTAATATCGATCCTGGCATGGACGAAGAGTGTTATAATTAGTCAAGTGTGGATTTCCCCTTTCATAGGAATGAAGTAATGACCGGTGGATGGATGTTGTGTCCGTTCTAGATTAAAGTTTGTTTATAAGTCGTGTGATGATATAATCAGTCGATTCAGAACGTGTACGATAAATACTTCAAATACATTTTTTAAATGTTAATTTTACGTTTCATGATGTACAATTAAATATTATTTTTCCAACAAACCTTTAAAAGAAGTATTTTTAAAAACCTTATCTAATCTAGAGCAACGAGATTAAAATAACTTTTCCAAATTATAGCTAATCGACTTGAGAAATACTTATATTACTACGTTTTATTACAAACTGTTTTATTTTTACTATCAACTAGATGGTGTACTCATTCTTCCCAAGAGAAATCTAAAGTAGCTTTGTTATTTTTAGTTTATAAGATTAACAATAGGGAATAGTAACAGAATTTTAAATTATGTTCAAATATTACTCCCTTATTGGCTTGAATTGTAATACAAAACGTGGAAGTAGGCTGACTAATAAGCCTACACAATATAAAAAAACAGGTATAATCAAGTATTTATTAGTCAAAATTTTAAAATTTCACATTCCAGGTGCACATGTTCATGCACAAGGTCTATCAAAGATCGCATTCTATAACTGTATAAAATGTATTTCACTATCTATCTCACGGTGTTAATATAATTGATTTTTTTCAGATCTTAACTACTTAAATGAATCAAATCGAAATTTTAAAATTCCTGCTTTGAAGTACACATGTTCGTGAATAGGGGCTACTAATTTTTAAATTTCAGACCTCTGCGTGAGATAAATATCGCGCAACGCTTATGAAAGTAAAGCTCTTCATTTAGAAGACTGTGCACTGAAGCCATGCACTATTTGTTATTAGCTACGCGCTATGTATGAATATAAATACAGCCTAAACAAAACACATATAGTTTACACTTAAACTTGGTTTGTGTTAGAAAAAAAATTTGAAAGTTAACAGGTTTATTTCTAAAGAAATAAACCTGTTAACTCTCGAATTATTTTTCTAATTATATAAATATATTTATCGCGTGGCTAGAGTGTAATTATAAAAGATTATTGTTAGGTAAATGTCTACGCATTTTAAACTTACTATAAGGAACAATATTTGTATATGCATGAACAAAGAACAAAAATGGAAATATAATAAAGCTTTATAGATGGCTACGTTTTTATTTTAGGGTTCAGAGAGTCATAAAACATTGACATCCATCAATATATCGAGCGCAATTTTTTTATTATTATCATAAAAATACTTTCTATACCCGAGAGATATGAGAAAGTAAAAAGTGATGAAAAATTACACGAATGGGTTGACCCCAAATCAGAACAAAATCATACCAATAATAACAGAGTTATAAACTCAAGACCCTTTAATACTCACTCATCTCGTTCCTCTTCCGACAGCATTATTTATGCTCTTCCTCTGGGATTGGTCACTGATATGTTTTGGAAGATCTGCTGTCACTCACTTGATGAATATGTTGGGTTTTTTAATCTCTTTTGACAAGTCACTGAAGCGCAGTTATTACGGTCCACGTGTCATCACTACCACACTCGAATTGAAATGTCACTCGCATATACGGATACACAAAGGAAAATCGATCGGCTGTGAATGTGTCGTTTCCTACCTTTCATTGACTGTAAATCATTCTGTTCCAGTTTATATAATTTAAAAACTATATTGTTTGGGCTGTGGTGAGATAAGTATGATAATTAATTATTTTTTTAAAACGTTAGGTAGCTTCAACATAAACTATGTATTTGAAACGCTTCAATTTTTAATGTTTTTAATAAAGGAAAAACAAACTTTTACAAAGGTATATTTTGAGGTTATATTCGTCCCGTCCCCCCCTTTAACCACCACTGTAGTTGTTACTTTTTAGGCACTAAATACCCATAGACTCTTAGTACCCCACGAAATATTCAACCTGAATCAAAACAAAAAATCTATTTTTTAAGTGATTAAGAACCCAACTAACCACTTATTAACCGGAAAATTATATACATGATTACGTTTGAACCAGAAATCGCATCTAGTTCCATTTTTTACATAATTATTAATTCGACAATAAGTTTAATAATGTTTTCATTTTAAAATAATTATTTTTCAATGTTGTTATTTTTTTTTTAATATGTTAAAACATCTTCAATGAGCACCATTCAACTGGTTTTTCTTAACAGTATAATACAGAAAACAACACCATGATGCAACGTCTGGTTTAAGACTACTTAAGGGGGGAGTGTAGGGAACGTGAGAAAAGGTAAATGTGTTTTCAGTTCTTAGAGAAAATTTATTTTTTTGATCAAAATAAATCGAACCATTCTCCAGTAGATACAAGACTTGAATTTTTCTTCACGTGGTGGTCTCAACAATTTTTTATTATCTGTCAACGGTGTTCTGAAATTTAATTATGAATTTTTATATTCATTTAAAAGGTTTCTCACCAAATGCCATTACGATCGTAGTATCATCATAAGAAAATAGAAATTAAGCTCTGTTTCTACTGGGAAAATATTTTATTTATTTTTGCCAAAAATATTTTGCTATAAAAATAAACTGCCTTTCACACGTATTTTTCACTCCCACCTGAAGCTAGGTGTCCGTCCGTCTCACCTCATGGATTACATGGGTGTGTGGTACAGTTTAAACTAAGCATCCCATCGTGCGAGGTTGAGGGGGAGGGTAACTTGGGAGTTTTCTTTAAAAAACAGTAGAAATGAGGCTAATGAAATCCCTTTACCATAATTGAAAAAAATACCTTAAAATCTAAAAGGAACGGGTAAGCCATGTGATACNCCATAATTGAAAAAATACCTTAAAATCTAAAAGGAACGGGTAAGCCATGTGATACGTGGGTGGCTAAATGGTGTATAGACAAATATGTGAAAAAGAGAAATATTAAGGATGGATTAAGCACGTGTTGTTTTTTGAGCTATATGCATAGTTGTTGTTTTTTTTTGCTTACCTCGTTAGGGAACGGTGCGATTAGATATATATGCAAAATTATAAAACTACTTTATTGATCCCGGTTTTACTGTTATGAAATAAATTATACGTAAAACCTTACTTTGATATAATTTTTTGTTTGAGCAAAACTTTGTACCTAATCTTCTAGTTAATCGGCCGTGCGATGAACCCCAAAAACATTCAGAGGTGAAGTACAATTAAAAAAATATTACTACGTTCACTTATCCATGCACCAAACAATATTTTCTTCAGCTGTCATTTTGAGCAGGTGCTGACCATTTTTACGCAAATAAGAAAAGTATAAGCCTTTGTAAATGTTGGCTACTTCACTTGAATTTTCAACTACCTTCTTTAAATGGCTCTTGCTTTGAAGACCTAACTATACTAAACGTCATTTACTTTGACTCAAAAGGTAAACACTAACTAGTAAACAGTTCTGTATTTATAGTACTCATAATATTTCTATCAAAGGAAACTTGATAATGGCAAGTTTTAGAAACTAGAACCACCAAAAATTAATTTGCCTTTTTAATTTGTTACATTTATTTTTGCTAGAAACAATAGTATTAATTGGAACGCTTTATATCTTACAGTCCAAGAAGGAAAATTAAAGGGTTTTGGCGTATCAGAACATTTGAGAGAAATACAATTTTTGAATTTATATAAGCTATTCTGGCGGTATTTTAATTTCAAAGAGTATTTACATACATTATCTTTGATAAACGTTTTAACTGAAGGAAATATATTCATAGTTATTTAAAAATCTACTAATTGTAGATGGCTGATTTTTGTATTTCACAAAATGACTTGAGTTAAATGATCTTAAAATTACAATATGATCACCCAATCACTTTATTAAATATAAAATATTTAATATCACATAGCAAAATGATATTTTAAACAGCTATGCTTAAGTATTTATAGGGTTTTTTCACACTATCTAAATATTTTACCATTCACAATTTATATTAATAATTAAGATATTAATTTGGGATAGACTAGAGGAAATGTATCTTAATTTCTGTCGAAGGAGCGTGAAAAATATTTTTAGGAACAACCTCATAATGCACCTGGTTGTGATACAAACCCCACCTCTCTGACATCATCAAAACAGTTAAGATTAGGGTGACACCCTTTTTAATGCTACCACTGGTTTGGGTTTCAGTTAAAAGATTTTTTTTAAGATGGCAAGAGTCTGAAAATTTACAAATATCTTATTTGAAAGTAGTTCTGTATTTACTAAATTCAAAACTATGTAATATTGTCAATATATTATTGGTATTTCATTATACGCTGTAGATTTTGGTGAAACGCTTTATTTATAGTCTAGTGGTAGTTAATAGGGAATATGGCAAGAGTCTGAAAATTTACAAATATCTTATTTGAAAGTAGTTCTGTATTTACTAAATTCAAAAATATGTAATATTGTCAATATATTATTGGTATTTCATTATACGCTGTAGATTTTGGTGAAACGCTTTGTTTATATTCTAGTGGTAGTTAATAGGGAACATACTTTCTATCAAATACTTAACTAACTTAAAATATGTTCAGATAAGTAGGTAGATTGTTTATGAAGTTCACCAATCCACTTAGAAATACCCCGGATAGTATAGATTTAAAATAAAACTATATCACAATATTCCTTAGAGCTTAAATCCTGAGCTATCGGATAATAACTAGTCTTATTATCCACACCCATATTCGTGTTACTATGCAGAGCTAATTTAAACATTGTAAATATAAGCGCTTCAAGATACTTTGATAAAGTAAATCAATAGCTGCGAGGTGTTGATTGGTTCCTTAAGAGTATCTAGAGACGTAGTATAAAACTATAAATTCATGAACTGTGATTGTATTATTGTATTATATATAATACAATAAGACAATCACTGTTCATACATTGTTAGGTTTATACTACGTCTCTAGATACTCTTAAAGAACCAATCAATAAATAAATATATATATATATGTATATATATATGAATACATATATATTTATATTTTCAAATACCACTATTTCTTTTTATCATTCTAATATATTATAAAAAAGATAAAATCCACACACGTTAAATAAAACTTACGAGTTATTAAATTTTAGAAAATTGTATGGCCCTTGGTTAGAAAGTCCAAAATATTTTTTCTATAAAAATTATATAAATGTATAAACAATCTTTATGGCATTAATAAATAGTTGCGTAGTTGGCAAAAACTAGATTTTTCAAAATATATCATTCATTAATAATACGTATTACTAATGAGTGGAATTTAAAGGAAATCAATTTTTTTAAGTACCATAACATTAGTTAAAAATCGCGTTACTTGTGAATGACATTTAAAAAAATAGTACATTGTATTATATTTATTTTCATTGAACATTTTTTACCTGCACTAAGTTAACTATCTTTGATATTGGTGGTCCACCACTAATACGATTTACTTTAATATTAATATAACTAAAACATAATATTCAGGAAACACTTTATTAAATTTAATTAGAATAATTTGTTTTGAGATATTAAAAATAAGTTAGTTAAAAATAGGATAAGAATTGTAATTTTATTTTTAGAGATTCTGTATTTAATTTTAATTTGGATGTTCACTAATTTTGTCACAAAAATAATCTATTTATTTTCATCTATAAGTATCAGCTACTTTACCCAAAGATAGTTTCACTAATTCATTAATTTAAAAAAATACTTAATTATATGACATATCTTGAATAAACAAATTAAAATACGCTTTGGCTGTATCTGTTTGATTAAATTGTTTGTGGCATTTGAAATTATGAAGAAGATTAACAAATAAAATATGTGTGTGTTTATATTTATGACTGTGTTAACTATAATAAATTTGTAGAGATTTGTAAAGACTGCACAATAGCCCCTATAAGTATAAAAACAATAGTTTTAAGTGCTAAAATTATTTGTCTAGCGTCTGCGCAGATAATAAAACAAGACTGCTTGATCTGATGACACTGTGACTGGATCATTAATAAAACATTTTCCCTACCTTGACCACAGAACCAGATTAAAGAACACAAAATGAATACCCACTAATGCTCTAAGGCCTTGTATGTCTTTTGGGCGTCGGGACGCCACTGAATCGAACTGACGCTCGCCCCAGAAAGCTATACTAACGTACACCCCAAAAACCAAGTTTATATCAAACACAAACAACTGCCGCACCGATATATTGCCTCAAATCACGTCATAGTGATTTAAAGAAATAATAATAGAGTTGTTAATGGAAAGCCGCTCAAACAGTATTATTTCAACCTTACTCTCGAAACATAAGTAAAATTTGATCCAATTTATAATCCTTTTAGAATTTTTTTATGTATGGAGGTTGTAAAGATATCATCTTTTTATATATGATTGTGATCATAGTCTTGATTATCTGTATAGGATTACACGAAAGCTAGTAACACATTTGAAGGGAATTTACCAACAAAATATAATACACAGAATTTTGTTATTTTGCAAGAAATTATTTTGACCACTAGAATATTATTTTGTTCCCCACTTTCTACCTTAAATAATTGTAACAAAATTAATTGTTAGTGTCGTTTATGAGACTAATATTGTTCATGTTTAGTCTCCTCTGTTAGATATGAACATTTTATAAATGCCTGGTATGAACAGTAAATTAAAATTAAAATATTATATGCGCTAAATAAATACCCATTAAAAGAAAAAAAAAATTTATCGACCACCATATTTATATTTTTATCTTTTTTCTTCTTGTGTTTGGCAAATAAATTTGAGAATGTTATTTAGAGAAAATTAAAAATGTATAAAAACTTAATAATTACTATTCAGAGAATCTACTTTTGGTGTTTGAAATTCTAGGTAAAGTACTAATATTTTTCAAATGTGTGCCGTCAGTTTATGGTGAAAGCTTTTGTATCCATAAAACTTAAAGATATTAGTTTAATTTAGTGAATCAAGAACTCAATTTGGTGGTCGAATGTCTTAAGTCAGCAATCTCACAGTGGATTATTGACGACGGGGAGATTGGATTTTGAGTCCCGGTCGGGTGTACTGTGGATGTTTTTACGCTAATTATTTTCCATTCTCTCTCTCTATCTCTACGCAAATACGGGTAAATTTACTCTAAATTATGTTTTTATCACCCTACTCCAATAAGGCAATAAATGCGTACAGTCCGAATGGGTAATGAGGCCCCTTGAAATGAAATATTACTAAATTAGAGGCACATTCAACTTATCATTTAAATCCCGAGTTTAATTTTTATAAATTTAACAAAACTTGCTCTATAATTTTTAAACCTAAGATATGAACACCTTTTTATGATTACGATCATAAAAAGTATGTCAAAGGTAAAAAAAACATGCCTTCCTATAATCATCAGTCACACACTTTTGCGAAACATGTTGACAGTTATATTTTGAGAACCATTGTTCCAATGGATTGATAAATCAAGGTCATCTGATTGGGGAAAAAAACAGATTCAGTTTGGGCACTAAAATGGTCTTGAGCTTTTTTACAGATAAAAATTTAATTACCCTAGAATATAGATTTGAACTTTTGACGTAACACACAATGCATAAATATCAATTATTTATTTCGCATGAAACACGTTTTACTACCTGTTAGAGTTTTTTTATCACAACATTTTACTACCCATTCGGGCTATACGCTTATGCACTAATTACACCAAGGGTTTTAGGGATGGGGAAAGTTATATTTACAAGAAGTGTACCCGCATTTGTGTAGAGAAAGTGTGGAAAACTATTTAGGAAATACCACTCTCACTACAACCGACTGAGATTCGAGCCTCGATCTTCCCATCATCGGTAGTCTAGTCCACTGTGAGAGTAGCACCATAGACCATGCGTCCGCGGGAGTGGCTCTGTTAAAGTTATTGGAGTGTATACACTAATGGAATAAAATATATATATATATATAATATTTAGAGTGAGTATGCCCATAAATGCATGGGAGAGGAGTGGCTAGTTAAAAAAACTCCTCGGCACATTTGAATGTGGTTTGAACTAGGAACTTTCCATCACCGGCAAACTAGACCAACTAGACGAGATAGATGCCTGAGACTACATATTCACAGGAGCATAACGCTGTCGAATGAGTTTTATGTTAAAGTCAACTCGAAGATTAAGTTTTATATTTCTTAACTATCAAGTTATAATAATATACCAAATAATAAATGCAAATCGATCATTCATTAGATGATTTAAATATTTTACGAACATACAAACATTCCAAAGTTGGTCTTACACCAACAAATTAATTTTTCTTTTTTGTAACTATGGGTATTTTATGTGCACTTTATGATTCTAACGATTCAACATACGACTTACAAACTAACTAAGTTCCAGAACAAAAACCGCAGTTAGGCCCCAGACCCTAAATTATTCATCAATTTAAAAGAGGAAGCTTCATTTTCTCCCCAACTGTGCTTTTTTTCCGGGATCAAACCTAAAACACTTATTTGTAGATGGACGCGCTACCAACAATGTCGGACAGTTTGATTCGAAGTGTAAATCCTACACCAACAATAAATGGAAATCAAGTTTGTTGCATTCTCTGAGGAAAAGTTGTTTACGCAAGTTTCATCGCTGGGTTGGGCCATCTGAGCGCATGAGATGTCCAAATCTGCGCGCGCAGCTGGCTGTACAATCGATACCGTCTGGCGAGCTATTAACTCTATACCACACTGGAACTTCCATTATAATTAAACTCACTTAAATTCAATAAATTAGTGTTATACCTTGATCCTTCACACAACAGATTATAAAGTGGACATATGTGAATATCTTGTTACAGCCGTGGTGGTTAATAGTCGGTAATTAATTTTATAATAGTTATAGAAAATTAAAAATTGAAACAACAAAATAAAGCCACCTGATTTAGATCAAATATACCTACATTTGAGTGGAGGGAGAGAGGCAAGCCATTTAGAACACCCCTCAGTGCACCCAGCAACAATTTTAATCTCGACTTTACCGTCACTGGGAAACCAGACTATACGAATTTGACGTTTAATATATGTATAAATATATATATATATATATATGTTATATACATGTTGAGAGGATGAGTGTGAATCGAGTTACGAAGGTAGAGAGTGTGGATCAAAAGGAAGGGCTAGGCCATGTAATACGTGGCTAAATGTGGTAGATGATTATGTGAAAAAAGAGAAATTGCCTATCCCGTAAGGGAATGGCGTGACTAGTTATGTGTGTGTGTATGTATTTATATATGTATATGTGTGTATGTAAATATGTATGTATTTATGTATGTATGTATATATGTATGCATTTATGTATGTATTTATGTATGTATGTATGCATGTATGTATTATGTATGTGTGTATGTATATATGTATGTATGTATGTATGGGTGTATGTGTATATGTATGTACATATGTATGTATATATGTATGTATTTATGTATGTATATATGTATGTATGTATGCATGTATGTATTATGTATGTGTGTATGTATATATGTATGTATGTATGGGTGTATGTGTATATGTATGTACATATGTATGTATTTATGTATGTATATATGTATGCATTTATGTATGTATGTATGTATGTATGCATGTATGTATGTATTTATGTATGTATTTATGTGTGTATGTATATATGTATGTATTTATGTATGCATATATGTATGTATTTATGTATGTATGTATGTATATTGATATGAGGATTGGAGGATAAAACACCTAGGTACCACATAACTAGGCTCAATGTTGGCAGTAATTTGTATCAACAAAACCCACATCAATAGGCATATATGGATTCCATCTGTTTCTGCTGTTATATGTTTGTTTATATACACAGAGGAGGGGCTATATACTCTTTTGTTTCAAATTTTAATCTTTTTATATTTACTGACTGCAATGAGCGCCTCGGGAATTTCTTTTCTCTTTTCATATCTTGTAAATAATATTTTCTTACGTGGGGATAAAGAAGGTACAGTCCGCTTACCCTGAAAGGAAGAAGTCTAACCTTGACAGATTACAACTATGAACTTATCTTATGAGTTATACCATAGTGGAACCATAGAAGGAAAGTTTGCTACCTTACAGAGTAAACGAAGAATCCTCCCGGTTTCCGGCTTATAATTAAATAGGTACATTTAAAGAAGTGACAAAGCTTGTGCGTTACAGCGTACTATTTATTTTGCTCCAAGATAAAACAGAATTTTGTATTTTACTCATAGATCCAACATCATTTAACATATTTCAACAAATAAATTAATTAATAGCCTCAGTTTTAAACTTTAAAACTCTATACAACCCTATTATACCCTTCCCCTAAAATGGTATAGTGTGTCGATATTAAGCTCTGAAGTGGCGTAATAGATTTCTCGGTCGTTTAGAGGTTGAACTGGACGGAAATTCTGAACCATTTTAGATCCTTCTGTAGTCTTCAGTTTTCGGAACACATCCACCTGAAAATAGAATATTTACTTATTTAGCACCGCATCTTACTGCCCGTTCAAGTTATACGCCTAATTACTAATTATGCTAATGTGTTAGGAATGTGGAAGGTCGAATTTGGAGGAAGTGAACCCGTATTTGCGTGAAGGGAGATTTGAAACCAATTTAGGGGGAAAACCCGTTTATCCGACCGAGATTCGAACCTTGATATCCCAGTACTATGAGACTATCTCAACATGAAACTAGCGCGTTATCTAACATACTAAAATAATATTGATATAAAAGTTGTTTGAATTTAAAACCCAGTCTTAACTTCACTGGTATCTCGCAAACTAGGCCACTATTTATAGTCTAGTCTTGACAGTCAAACATTCTCCTAGTATACGAATAGCAAACATATTATGTTGAATAGGAACATCTTGTACCAAGCCTTACATTGTGATCGTGTTGAAGGTAGTATTCATTAGAATGTGATTTTTTTTACGCCACGCTTCACTACCAATCCGGACTATACACATATATTAATAAACTGAAGATATTGTTTGTCTGTTTTGAGCATTGCGTGATATCCACTGCAAGCAAAAGTCTGAGATTTTTTTTTAAAAAAACGAATGGCTCTGTACACAAACATGTGGCCCTTGACGCCAACATTTTAAAATTGTGACTAGATTTTTTAAATCTATTTAAAAACCAGCTAAAATCAAAGCAATGTTATTAAATTGACAAAAAAATAGATGCTTGATTTTATTGATTAGATATTATTGTGCTAAATACTTATTCTATTTGACAGAAAACCAAAAGTGAAGTTCGAAGAAAGACGTTTGAAATAATCCTTTTATGATGGTAAGTAAATTAGTATTATTGTTTAATTTTGGTTTAAAATTTTCTATGATTCCTTTTGAAGCATAACATACACCGTGAGAGAAGATAGACAAAGGCGTCAGTATCCTCTTGTCTGATTTATCAGTGACGTGTGATTAGAGGTTTTAATCTCATCTATGTGTAATGGGGTACTATTTTCCTAAATTGTTTTCCTTTATTCCTTTGCGCAACTTATTCAAAACTATACCTTCTCTTCTTGTTCCCCATTGTTGTGAATATGTGAATATCCTTGATGAGTACTATCATTCGTATCATGGATAAAGTATAACACAAATTTACTTTATCTTAATTTACAGCTCAATTAATTAACGGTGTACTTAGAGTGGTTAATCCTTAGTGATTTTACACTATCTCCCCATTAAAATGCAGATAAGCTTCCTCTAAACTAAATCTTCCTCGTATTTAGCTATTTAGCGTAATTATTACATATCCTTACAGCCTGAACGAATAGTAAGACGTGGTGCTAAAAGAAATCACTTTATCTATTGCCGATAAATTTTTAAAGGCTATTTTAATTTTTTTTAAGTATTTAACATGCACATTTTAAATACGCTGATTATATCAGCACACGAGAATTTCTATGAACTAAAACGAAAGATTCTCTTAAATTTTGCCGGGAAATGTATTTTCACACACTTTCTAGAAGTCTTTTACACGCCACCATCGACATGGGACCGGCGGCTTTACTTCCCTTCTGAAGGAAGTTGTGCCTCAGATTTTTATCACTAGAAAAACATTCGTTGACCATGGCTGGGTTTGAACCCACGAACATTGAATTCTTGGGTGGGCACTTGACCCCAAGACCACTGAGGTTGACTGTTTTAAAAGTGAATGTTTTATATGTGCCAACAAGGCTCTTTGTTTGCTATGGCGTTTACGTCAAATCATGGGTTCAATTTCCTGCACAGATGATCAATTTATCACTGGTGAAGTATGGATTTCATTTCTATAGAGATCAATAAAAATGTGGAAGCCTGGATGGTAATTTTTACTTCAAGTTTCATAATAAGAGAATGTCAGAAAATACAATCTCATTTTGCAGATAAAATTGATAACTTTTTACTAATTTATTAGTGTTGTCTAGCAGGCATTCTTGAGGTCTGTCAATATTCATCACAGGACATGACTAATGAATTATTTCAGCGGCTTTACTTCCCTTCTGAAGGAAGCTGTGCTTCAGATATTTATCACTAGAGAAACATTCGTTGACCCTGGCTGGGTTTGAACCCACGAACATTGAATTCTTGGGTGGGCACTTGACCCCAATACCACTGAGGTTGACTGTTTTATAAGTGAATGTTTTATATGTGCCAACAATACTCTTAGTTTGCTATGGCGTTTACATCAAATCATGGGTTCAATATCCTGCACAAATGATCAATTTATCACTGGTGAAGTATAGCTTTCATTTCTATAGAGATCAATAAAAATGTGGAAACCTGGATGGTAATTTTTACTTCAAGTTTCATAATAAGAGACTGTCAGAAAATACAAACTCATTTTTCAGATAAAATTGATAACTTTTTACTAATTTATTAGTGTTGTCTAGAAGGCATTCTTGAGGTCTGTCAATATTCATCACAGGACATGACTAATGAATTATTATTATTATCATCATCGTAATCAGGTGTTCTGTTTTACGACAGGTCCACTCCTTTGACAGTGAACTTAGACCACCAATGTACCTCTGCCTCTTATTTCAGTTCCCAGAAATTGTTTCTTTCCATCAATTCATCTAATATTTTAATCCTCCTTCTTCTTAACTTCCTCTTTACCTCAACATTTCCTTCTATCAAGTCGTGCAGAAGACAGTTCCTCCTTAGTATATGTCCAATCCAGTTTGCTTTGTACCGAAGAATCACATCCCAAATGGTTCGCTTCTCACCCACTCTTCTCAGGACTTCTTCAATTGTCACTATGTCCGTCCACCTGATCTTTTCGAGTCTTCTCTAGCACCACATTTTAAATATCTACAATGTTCTCTTTTCCATTTGTCTGAGAATCCAAGTTTCTGCTCCACACGTGGTGATGCTCCAAATGTAGGATTGCGTCAGTTTCTTCCTTAATTCAAAATTAGACTTTCTGGTCAGCAGTAACCCCTTCTTGTTGAAAGATTTCTTGGCCATGGCGATCCTCAACCTAATTTCATTGGTAAAGTAGGCAGCCCGTGGACTTATGAATACGTTAAATTATATATATTAACTATTTCTATCTGACAGCTAAGGACCTTCATATAAAAATTTAGTTATACTAAACACTTTGGCGTAACTTCAAGGTTATATTTATATCATTGAATAAATAGCCAAATAAATACATCAAACAAAGCTATTAAATGTTTCACTAAGCTCCAATAAGAAATCAATACTAAGCTATGAGCTTTAATAAAGATCACAGGAGAGTGACACTTGATTAACTGATAAGATAGTTGTTCAGAGCCCAATTAAATGATTTAAGTTTAGTTTTACCAAACTGACTATCAGAAAGTCCAAACCATCATATTAATGTGATTATTCTATATGGTAAATTATTTCAATTTTGTTGTAAAATTAACAATTTGAGGTTGACTTTGGTGGTATTGGGGTAAATTGCTCGCCTCAGAATCCGATGTTGGTGTGATAAAGCCCAACCGGGATCGGTGGTTTTTCTTGAGTGATAAAAATAGATAGCACAACTTCCTTTGAAGGAGAAGTGAAGCCGTCTGTCCCATGTCGATTGTGGCATATAAAAGAACCCTTGAAAAATTGTAAAGGCCTTTTGCCCTCCCTCATAGAAATTCTCTAGTGCTGATATAATACGTTGGTTCAGAAAATGCATGTTAAATTTGTTAGATAAATAAATAAATAAATATATATATAAATATTTAATTTAACAATTTGCTAGTGCTGTTTTTACCTAGAAAAGCTGCCTTCACTAGTAGGCACGCGGAAAACGTTGTTACTGTGAATTCAGACGTACGCCGAAACAAAAGTCCAGAACAGAAACGTGGTCATGTGACGCGCTCTAAGCCAATTACAAGATTTCCGCTTCATCAGCTCGAACTGTTTTGTTAAATATTCAACTCAACTCTACTTTATCTGCCCTGCCCGAGATGTTCGTCACGGGAGAACCAATCAAATTTTAAACACAACTAACTCAAATCAGTGCGCATGCGCATTTGACAAAACATGTACTGTACGGTCAGAAGTAAGCAGAGAGCTTCGTAGGCCGTTGTGAGGAGATTTGAAATAACCCGTTAATGGAAAGGGGCCATCCATAAACTACGTCACACAAATTTTATGGTTTTTCGA
>CABFOW010003093.1:44542-63469 GCA_902141385.1 Timema californicum | reverse complement strand
CCCCCCTTAACGTGTGACGTAATTTATGTATGGCCCCAAAGCGTATGTATCGATGTATTAGATTGTATTACGACACAGCATTATAATGTGAGAACATTTATCGGTAGAATGATCTAAAATATATGTTTACTCACTAAAAATAAAATATGCTAGTAATCAGCTGTTTTAAGTTAGCCTTGCAATAATTCATCATGGGTCAACATACAAGCGTGGCAATTGCTGTTTCACTCATGAAAATTCTGCTTTATATTTTCAGCAAACTTGTGAATCAGGCTTTAGTCTCATCTTGTTTACTGGTGATATAGCGATCAGGATTCGAATCCAGGCAGGTTTAAATTAGTTTATTTTATTAAATATTTTTTCCACTCTTTATACACGTGAGTGTGGATATACTTAATATAAATGCCATCTTTCTCATTCCTGTTCATTCGGAGGAAATTCGCGGACAGCCCTGATGGTCAGTAAGACGCCTATCATGAAAAATGAAAATTTAAAAAGAAATCAAAGATTGTAAACTAAATGTTTGTGTCAATACAATTAAAGGATACTGCCTAACCCACTTCAGTGGCCACATGGTCTACGCCGTTACTCACGCAATAGACAAGAATGGGGAGATCGAGGTTTGATCCCGGTCGGGTGTACTGAAGTTGGATTTTCCTAAATGGTTTTCCACTCTCCCTCCACGCAAATTAAAATGTTAATAGCACTTCCTAGAACCTACCTCCTTTTTATACCCGTTAGCTTAGAGTTTTTGAGAAATTTTGAATTATTTTTTGCATTTCAATGTTATTGTTATTATTATTATTATTATTATTATTATTATTATTATTAGCACTGAGTCTTACTACCCATTCGAGCTACACGCACTCGCGCTAATGAGTAATGGTAGGGTGATTGTGAGATGAAATGGAGGACCTACAGTTTAACGTGGGATCCGAACCTCGGTGGAGGCCTGGCATTCCCCCACATTCACAAGTTGTGATTAATATACATCCCATTTGTGATATCCGGATTAATAATCTTTGGTTCTAAAATAAATATTGTTTGGACCTTCCTTAAGGTAGGGATGTAAGTTACGCGAGAAAAGGTAAGTTATTTTGCGATTTTTATATCAAAACAATTTTGTTGTTTAAAAATAAATCAAATATTGCTCCAACCAAATATTTAAATTAATTATCTTCAGATTTTGACCTCAACAGTTCTTGAATATCTGTCAAGGGTGTCCTGGGACCTAAAAACAACTTTTTATATGCATTTATAAAGTTTATCATTTAATGTCACTATGCTCATGCCATATTCAAGAACTATTGAGGTCACCATGTGAAAAAAAGTTAAATTATATGTTTCTACTGGAACAATAATTTATTTATTTTGGTGCAAAAAAGTTTTGCTTTAAAAACTGCAAAACCACTGGCCTTTTCTAGCGCTCCTTACATCTCCCTCTTAACATTATCACTGTTATGTAAATAATATTAGTATGTGTTTGCAAATAATAAAAATTCCAGAATTATAATTAACACTTGCTTGAAGATTATTAATGAGTCCCCAAACGTCCCAGAAACAACAATAGGCCTACCTGTTTCTCTGAGATGGGGATGTATTGCGGGTAGACTAGCCACGTGACTACCTCATTACAGGAGGGGGTGGTCAGTGACCCGTTGTAAGTGTAGTATCCGCCTGACCAGCTTTTCTCGTGAAACTTCCGGGTGATTGATAGATGGTTCAAGAAAGCAGACGAGCCCACTTCGGTGATACTGTGGACGGCTTTCACCAAATACTCAAACCCTGTATCTTTGGGTAAATGTTTGTAGGCCTGAAAATAAAATTATTCATAATATTGCAAAATCAAAATTGTAAGGTATTAAAGATTATACGTTAAATACAATAAAACTCGCATTCGCACTTTCTCAATATATTTTTTTCACTGCGTTTTATTACCCGTTCGGTTTATACGCATAGGTACTAATTACGCTAGTGGTTTTAGGAATTAAGAAGGCTATATTGAGAGGAAGTGTAACCGCATTTTATCCAAGGGAGGGTGGAAAAATGTTTGGAAAAACCACCCTTAGTACATCCGACTGAGATTCGAACCTCAATCTCCTCGTCATCGGAAGTCTCTAGTCTACTGCAAGAGTATCATCTTAGACCATACGGTCACCGAAGCGGGTTATATTATATTGTAATTTAAAACATTTTAAAATTTATTATTCAGTAAACTATCCTTAAAAAATTCTCAGATTTTTTTAAAAATTATTATTTTGATGATCATACAAAAAAGGCTCTTCATTTATACATGTTAACTACTTTTTTAACAATTTAAAAAGCAATATTTTTTAAAAATTTAACTTTCACAAGCAAGTTCTGGTTTTAAAAAACCCTAAAATTATAGTTTTTTAGAAAATTGGAATAACCTTCTTATTTACTTAATCTGGTATTAGGATCTCAAAAATGCATTGCCGCACCTACAAAACTAAGCACCCTAACGATATCTTGAGCTAGCTCTATCCATTATACCTCATACAATCTATCTCTTTGAGATCCATTCTAATATTATCCTCCTCTCTCTGTTTAGGTGTTCCCAATTGTCTCTTCCCATTGGGTTTGCCAGTCAGTACCCTGACCAAGGCTCTTAAAACTCCAATTCGCGCTGCATGTTCTGCCCACCGTAGCACATGAGACATAATTATCCTAACAATTTCTTGTTATATGTACAGGGTATTGACCCATAATTAAGTAACTTCTTTCACTTCTCAGTATTATCATCTCTTTTTGAACCAAATATCTTCATAAGTACCTTGTTTTTGAACATCCTAGATTTGTTTTTGTCGTGTAAGATAAGATACCCCATTTCACACCCACCGCGTCTTACCACCCTTTTGAGTCATACACCTATGTCCTAATTATGCTAATGGGTTTAGGTATTAGGAAGGTGATAATTATAGAAAGTGTACCCGAATTTTAGTGGAGCAAGAGTGGAAAGTCATTTTTGAAAAACCATTTTCAGAACACCTGACCAAGATTCTAATCTCGATCCCCCCCCCATCGGCAGTCTAGCCTATTTAAAAAGTATCACCTTAGACCATGAGGCCACTAAAGCGGGTTTTAACACAATAAAGTTTAAATATTTTAGGTGCATTTATGTTTGGCAGACGAGATATTTGGTTCAGCCGCTTTTACTGCACAGTTTGTGTATGAAACTGCCTTTATAATATAGCCCAGAGGGTGCCGAAAGTTCGCTCTACCTAGAGGCGCAGATGTTCACACATTCGAGGGATGATTTATGCGAATAACGCCCTGAGTTGTCACGGTGGGCAACCAAAGTAAGTTACTGTTGCCATTCGCCAGCACGAATTTTGGGCAAAACTTGATTCTCGCTATATTCTGTAACCAAAACGAAGTATCGAGACCGACTCGATGCAGCTTCGGACATACGAATTCAATAATTATTGTCAACCATTAATAAACCAAGACCTACTTCGGTGTCCAAATGGTCTAACGCTTTACTCTTACAGTATACTAGACTGCCAATGAGGTGTAAATCAAAGTTGAAACTTCGGTCGGGTGTACTGAAGATGGTTTTCCAAAATGGTCTTCCGCTCTTCCTCCACGAAAATGCGAGTGCACTTCCTCGTCTCTAAAACCACTAACGTAACTATATAATTACTACATAAGCGTATAACCCGAACAGGTAGTAGGACGTGGTGCTATTTTTTTTTTAAGCAATAATGTAGACAGCCCAAACTGCCAATAAAGGTCCATCCACACTCATCAATTTCGTTTAAGAGCCCGCTCAAATCAAATCGTGATGGGGGTTTTTCTCTTGTTTTCACTAGAAATAAATGAATACTCATATTTTCTACCTAAATCACAAATTATGTGACCGCTATAGAAAGTTTTTTTTATCATCGCGTCTCAATACCTGTTCAGGTCATAAACATATATGATAATAACTATTCTAATATGGTAGTGATTAGGAAGAAAGCATTTTAGAGGTAATCTACCCGTATTTGCATGTAAGTAAAGTGAGAAACAATTAAAATAATAATTGACCTTGGTATACTTGACCGGGGTTTGAACCCCTTCACCAGCAGGTCAGTATAATATGATAGTGACGCTTTTATAACATTCGGTCACGGAACGGGAATATACTAATTTACTAGATCATTAAAACTTTAAATACAACTCAAATCTTTGTCATAACTACTTGATTGGTCAATCCTCCCAAATAATGGCTGTTGAAACTATAGTAATTAGTCAACCCCAGTTGTCTAGGGCTAAAGTGATCACCACAGGATCCGATGAACGTGGGTTCAAACACCTATTTGGGGCTAATGGATTTTTCTCGAGCGATAAATATCCGTAGTGCAACTTCCTTCGGAGGGGAAGTAAAGTGGTCGATCCCATGTCAATTTGGCATGTAAAAGAACCCTTTATCCGGCAAAATTGGTAGACCCTTTCGCTCTAGCACATAGAAATTCTCGTGTGCTGATATAATCGGTCGGTTCAGAAAGTACTCGTTAAATACCTCAAATAAATTAAAAATTAAATTTAAGAAAAACTAAAGTCGAAACGCCAGAAATAATTTTATAGACGCGGCTCCAAGACCAAAATTAATATTTTAAACAAGGAGTAGTTTTATGTTTTACCTGTAAGAAGAAAGCGACCACAGCCAAACCATCCTCAAAATTTGAAGCATTCGCAAGCGAACCATAGCTGCTCTTGTAATGGACCAGATGAACTTCCATAGAATAACTGTGTAGATATAAGATTTTTTTTAAATTAGATGCAGCAATATAATTCACATGAAAAAGTATTTTAATCGCTCTTTGCAGAAAAGCCCTTAGTCAAACAAAAGTAGAGTATGTACAGTACCTGAATGACAGTTGAAAAATCACACGCTTAGGTTTTGGGCTGCTAACACCTGTAAAGGATTACTGTTTTGCTATAAATTATAAGTTTTTATATACATGTTATATTTTACATTAAAAATAATGTGAACTTAAGTTTTCTCACACTATTTCATTACTTTCAATAATTTATTTTTAGCCAATCCCAAACAAGATTTTAAACATAATTAAAAGTATTTATTTGTTGTTTTGTAACATATATTATGTGTAATATAGTGCATACATTAATATTTTTTAATACAAGCATCGTATTTACTTTAAAAAGAGAAAATACTTGTCATTTTATATGTGTGTATATATGTGTATATATTTATATATATGTATATATATATACATATAACATGACAAGTATTTTATCTTTTTCATATATATTCTCTTTTTTATATATATGTATATATATAATACATTATTTTATTGTGATTCGAAAGTTTTAACTGAATAAAATAATGTTATCCACAGTGTTGGTGCACCATTGTAAATAACCTGTTTGCGTCATGATCAATCAAAGGGTTTAATGTGTTCGGTCACCATTTTGAAGCTATATTCGTTAGATCTTTAGTGAAAGTGCTGCGAATAATTTTTTTAAGTGG
Source organism: Timema californicum (assembly GCA_902141385.1). Lineage (NCBI taxonomy): Eukaryota > Metazoa > Arthropoda > Insecta > Phasmatodea > Timematidae > Timema > Timema californicum. The sequence continues at coordinate 57,972 of CABFOW010003093.1, read as the reverse complement.
AATAAAACAATAAATAAGCTTTGTTCCCGACCCCAAATAAGTGTAAATAATATTGGCCTAAAATACTGTGGTTAACTATCACATTCATACATTATCATATGTTTTCATTACATCTATCCAAAGTGACAGATGTCAGCTGTAGGCGTAGGGATACACCAGGGACCATTTCTAATAACTTTTTGAACTGTCATCCAAGTAAACTCGGGTGGTGAGTATATTTTAGTTAATGAACACTAAATTTTAAATACAGTTCTGACGGTTCTATCAATGTCGAACGACGGAAAAAACCTTTAAAATGGTTTATTTCATATTTATCTCAATTTCATAAGGTTCGTAACTTTCTGCAGACTGCGATTAATTTATCCTAGAGAGAACAATACATGATTTAGATTTTTGGCAGAAATATCTTATCTGATAGTTCCAAAATTACTAAGACTGCTATAATTGACACATTCATAAATCAACTCATGTAATCTACAGCTGTCAATTTATATAGATAGTATACATACCTATTAAATATCAATAATCAAATGATAAAATGAAATCAATATCGAATTAAAAAAATGTGTTTATGTTTACTCGAAGATTATACTAATCAGAATCCTTCTATAGTAAAAACATTACATTCTATTGCGTTGGTTAAAAAAATATATATTGCAGCTTATAGCCACATGTATAATTTAGTAATATTAGAAAAACATAATTGAATGTGAATGCTAAAGTAGCTGGGCTTGATATGCTGACGTCTTGGTCCCTTGAGGTGGGTTTGTAAGGGGGTGCGATAAAAAGCCCGTGTTTTTTTTCCAGATTTTATGGCTTTTTTGTTGCCAAAATGAATAAAATATTGCTCCAGTACGACCATAGAATTGAATTTTCTTCATATGGTGACCTTGAAATTTCTTCAGGGGGGTTCTGGAATTTAATGACAACTTTTTCTCTTCAATTAAAAAATGTTAGATAATACTACCATGCTCATGACAGATATTCAGGAACTGCTGTGACATAAACATGTGAAGAATATTAAATTATACGTTTGTACTGGAGCAATATTTTATTTATTTTGGCCAAAATGTTTTGTCGTAAAAACTGCAAAAACACTCGCCTTTTCTCTTGCGTCCCATTCTATCCCAATTTAATATGGTCGAGGCCTTGATAAAAAATGAAGTATATCTATATAAATAACGTTACTTCCATCAATGTTATTATGACCCGCTTCGCTGGCCTCATGGTCCAGCGCTACTCTCGTGTTAGACTAGACTGCCGATGACGAGAAATCGAGGTACGTCGTGTGTGCTGAGGGTGGTTTTTCTAAGATTGTTCTCCACTCTACCTCCACGCAAATGCTGGTACACTTCCTATTAATATAATATCCCTAAAACCATTATCGTAATATAAGTACATGAGCGTATAGCCCGAACGGGTAGTTAGACGCGGTGTAAAAGAAATATATGTTATTATGAGTGTACCCTACCACTCACTCAGAGTATCTGCATGTTACACGTATTCTTGACAGAATTAATAATAGTTGATCAAATAAACAATCGTAATTATAATAATAGAATTCAATCTAAAGAATAGTTATAAATGTAGGATAAAAAATATGTTGTGAGTGGTACTTAATCTTAGATCAATTGAAAATTTAAGTATATTATTATTATTAGCACCGCGTCTTACTACCCGTTCGGGTTACACGCACTTACGCTAATGTGTAATGGTAGGGTGATTGTGAGATGAAATGGAGGACCTACAGTTTAACGTGGAATCTGAACCACGGTGGAGGCCTGGCATTCCCCACATTCACAAGATGTCTTGTCAGAGGTGAAGGAAGGGTTTGGTAATCAGATAAATTTATGCTGGGACCGGGGATTGAACCCCGGCCGCCAGCATTGAAGTCTGACACCTTACCCCTAGACCGCCAGGTCACCATTTAAGTATAAATACTGTCCTTAATATCTAAGAGGATATTAAGGACAGTATTTTAACTTAAAATTTCAATTGACCTAAGATTCAGTGCCATTCACAACATATTTTTTTTATCCTACATTTATAACTATTCTTTACATTGAATTATATTATTATAATTACGATTAAATATTGTTTCCTTACTAATACTCATAATGTTTTTCGAAAAGAAACAATAATTGGAATTGGTTCTGTTTATCTTCACTGTTAAATTGTAAGAATTAGGTTCATGTTCACATAAAACATGCCATAGTATTTCAATAGCAACAGAGAGTGTGTTTAGAGTTGAAATCGGATAATTAAAAACAATTAAAATTAATAATATTTAAAATGAAAAGTTGTCACAGGATGTCACCTTGTTTTTGTTCTTTTCCACCGCGTCTTAGAATTAGTTCAGGTTATAAGCCTACGCATGAATTAAATACGCTAATGGAAGTAGGATAAGGAGGTTAGAATTTTAGAGGAAATGTGCCTGCATTTTTGAGTTGGGAGTGTAGGAATTATTTAAGGGAAAAGCACTTTCAATACATCCTATCTGAATTTGAACCTCGATCTCCCCGTCATCGGCAATCTATTAATAGAGTAAGGTTATAGACCACGTGGCTACCTAAGCAGTTCGGGTCTTGTCTTCTTGTCTTTCTATTTAAGGCCAATATGTGAGGCAATAGATTTAGTTCTTCGACTTACGGTCTTCCGTTGATGGTGTGTTCGCTCCCCAGGCTACTATTCGTACCCCCAGTGGAAATGGAGCTGTTGGAAGGTATAGCCTTCAGTGAGTGGTCCACCGTTGAGAATAATAGGGAGTTCAGATTTAATGCTCACCTCAGCTGAGAAACAAAAAGGCAGTTACAAACATAGTTTAAGATTTCATTTGCCAGTGGCAGTTCGTGGACGTTTCAAAGTTGAAGCCAGGCTTGATGAGACCACTAGTAGATATCTCCCGTCCAAACGGAATAAAACTTTATCTTTAAACCACGTGCCCACACATTTCCTCGACACATGATTACATGTGTTGTTATTATTATTATTATTATTATTAGTATTATTAGTATTATTATTATTATTATTATTATTATTATTAGCACTGCGTCTTACTACCCTTTCGGATTAAACGCACTTACGCTAATGTGTAATGGTAGGGTGATTGTGAGATGAAATAGAGGACCTTCAGTTTAACGTGGGATCCGAACCATGGTGGAGGCCTGGCATTCCTCACATTCACAATTTGTGATCAATACACGTCTTTTCAGAGTTGAAGGAAGGGTTTGGTAATCAGCTAGATATGTGCCGGGACCGAGACGATTACATGTGTGGTTGGTCAAATGTCTCGTGTGTTTCAGGGAACAGTTTTATTGTACTGTCCCATCAAGCCTAGTGACAACCAGTAGACCTTTATTATTATTATTTTAAATCATCGTTTCTTACTACCTCTTTGGGTCATACGCAGATATGATAATTACATTAATGGAGTTGGGATTAGAAAGAAAGCATTTTAAAGGTAGTCTACTTGCATTTGCATGGAAACCATTTATGAAAAGCCACCCTAAGTAGACCTCATCGGGATTCGAACCCAAATCTTCCTGTCATCAGCAAGCCAGTCTAACATAAGAGTGACGCCTTAGACCATTAAGCCACAGAAGCGGGTGTTAACCGCTATTGTCACGATTATGATAGGGTAAATCCCAAAGTTTTTGTTGGAAAAGTTGATATTTGTGTTTGTGTAAGGGGGGGGGGGCGGGTTATGTGCAGTAGCGTGCATGCGGGTATGACTCGTGATTAACTACACGTCAGGACTATCCGCATATATACACTAATGATATTTGGACTAAGGGCCAGTTTCATAGTCAAATTTAGTACGCCTCTAGTGCGGCGCTACACTAAGTTCATGACGACACCTACCTAAACCAGAATGGAATGGGCCAGTTTCCTATGCGAGAACGGCCCATTCCATTCGAGTTTTAGGTAGGTGTCGTCATATACTTAGTGTAGCGTCGCACTTTAGGCGTACTAAATTTGACTATGAAACTGGCCCTTTAAGTGTACCCCATTATTTACAGGGAGGAAAACTGTATTAGTAAAAAAAAACTTGAAGGGATGTAAACCTAAGCCTTCCTATCGTCGTCAAATCGGATCTGATGAAATTGAAATTGATAACCATGACCATGCGGCCATCAATGTGGGTGAAAGGTTTTAAAAAACACTTTCAAGTAACTATACGCCCAAAAATACGTTTAGAAACTATTGATTTTGACAAATATTCAACAAAATCATAACACCCGCACTGGTGGAAGCGTGGCCTAATAAAGGCCAAGAGTCTGGCTAGCTGGTAGAGGGAAGGTCTTGGTTTTAAATCCCATCGACGTGTTCTGGGGATATTTTGTCTTAAATGGTTATCCACTCTTTCTACATGCAATTGCTGATAAATTTCCTCAAATTATTCCTTACTATCTTATACCCCATTAGTGTAGTTGAATATATGTATATCTATATAATATATGTATATTTTTTTTAATTGAGGTATTTAACGTAAACTATCTGAAGTGACTGATTATAACAATACATGAGAATTTCTTTGAGCGAGAGCAAAAGGGCCTACTAATTTTGCCAGGAAAGGTATTTTCACACAACTTACAGGTTTCTTTTACAGGCCACAATCAACATGGCACCGACGGCTTAACTTCAATTCCGAAGGAAGTTGTACTACGGATTTTTATCGCTCAAGATAAACCCTTCGTCCCCGGCTAGATTTGAATCCACGAACATCAGGACCTGAAGCGAGCACTTTACCCCAAGACCACCGAGGTCGACATGTATATATATAATATTTATGTGTAGCTATATATGTATGTATATTGTATATATATTTATTTTTATAAATAAATATATATTGATATATTCAAAAGTCCTTGGAAGAAACTGAATAATTGTTTTGTCATTCACTAAATTTTTGGTACTAGACGTTAAAAATCTAAAGCTTATATTAAAAATTGTGAGTTTTTGTACGCGTGTATGTATATATACCCAAATCATCACCAGGGGTGTAACACCAAGTGGAGAGTTGGTTTAAAAGAATGAGAGTTAACTAGTAAATGTTATGTCTGCTCTGTTTCCTCGTGACTGGCCGATTGACCTCGGTTACACTCGGGCCTTATGCCACAACCTACTGATACCGCCCACCTTTCGGGAAAAAAACAACAACGTGATAATATGTTCGTCCGAGTTTAAACAGTCCACCACTCAGTATACCACTCAGAGGTAAGGTATAAACGAAAATACAATCATATCTGAATTATATAGATAATAGTGTATTCATGATTAGTCAAATGGGGACCGCTTGGTGGAGATATATCACAGGTACAGTTTTAACAAGCTCTGCGTGCCCTGGCAACATTCCAAGACACGTCACTGATACAGAAGCCCCGTGGCTTCTTTGGTGCTGACTGGCAGCTGACGGCTTTGAAAAGTTACCAGAGCAAACTATCTATCCCTAATCAGAGCCATATGATTTTCAAAAACATGTGTTTAGCAACTGTCACTTCTGAGAGTCAACATTTAGGTATATATCTAAATGTTTACTGTCAGACATCAGCTGTGAGCTGTCAGTCAGCACCAAAGAAGCCATGGGGCTACTTACTGTACATACAACGGCCAATACTTACCAGAATGTCCATTGTTAGTAATGGTAGCTGTTTTGCTTGCACCCCAGAAGCCGTCGTAAGATAAGGGTGGGAATTCGACGACTGCCACTCGAGAAGTAGGTATGTTGATGGGCGATTGGTGATCCCCGGCACAATATTTTGGATATTTACTTGGCCACGTGTCAGGACCTGAAATAAAACAATCGATTACTGTAAATTGTCTCTGGGAGATTAGAAAAGTGGTGAGTTGGTAATAAGCATAACCAGGATTTTTATGATACGCAAAAAAAAAACTTTACGATCTCTTTAACCCACGTAGAGAGAATTATTGTGATTTTCAAAATAATTGAACTCGAGGTTTTTGATAAATGTCGAGGTGTCATGACCCTCCTGAAAGAGAAAAAGGGGTTTCCCCGTTTCCATTTGTCTGTATTTGTGTTTGTGTCTCTGTATCTCAGGCTAGAGCCTAAACCATTTTACCAATCGGTCTGAAATTTGGTATCAAGGTTTTTTTATAAGATCCCCCTTGAAGGATTTTTGAAATTAGATGCCTAACCCTAAAAATTAAGGGTAGTTTACTGTAGGGGAAAAAAGATAAACGTCGTTTTATCCAAAGTTGCTATAACGATTTTGATTACATTTTATGCGTAGGTATTGTTTAACATGATAAATAAAGTAGCCATTCTTATTCTCACATGAAAAAGACATTAGCATAAATTTACATAATTGATCATATTTTTGCCATTATATATGAGACGAAATAAGTTATCATTGTAAAGTTGTAGTACCATTCAAAATTAAAATATTTTTATTGGTATATATTTTTATAGAACCAATAGTTTCTAAGCAATATATATATTTGTTTAGCTGTTAAACAAATTCAAATAGAATGTTATGGACTAGTACTGTGGTCATAGTAGTTGAGACATTATTCTTCAAAACGTTAAGCGCGACGTCTATAATCATTTATTTGTTCGAATCCAAGATGGATGAAAGTATTTTTAAATCTGTACTTGATTATAAAGCAGACTAAGGTATTGTTATATGGATACTAGTTGCAGCCTCGGAGCTATTGTCCAGTAGAAACTGGAAACAAATTGCATAAGTAAGCTCACCATTTTCTTCAGTATAGCCAAAATCTGAGGCGTCCACTAGCAGACCTGGGAGCTTGGTGGCCAAACCTTGAATTTAAAATATAGGTTGTAAATAAACACTTTTGTAGATTGATTTAAGAATAGATCATTAAATTTATTAAATAGAATTCATAAAATATTTTTTTCTACACATTGAAACTCTTGTGTCATGCTAGAATTAAATCCAATAAAACCTAAATCAAATACTCTATGAATTTATATAAATATATGCAAGGAAATAATCCGAATTATTTTCATCACAATAACTTTACTTTAATTTTAGTTCTGTTCTAGTGGTATTTTCAAGCTCTACACAATACATTTCAGTGCCTGAATTTTCTTGATTACTGTGAAGTTTAGAAACAAACCATTTATATATTTATTGATAAATATCCACATAAAGTCACCATATCGATAAAAGTATTTTATTATTAAAAGCCAATTTGTACACCAATAAACCGAGATACAAACGCTTGAACCAAAACCGTATCAAAGTGTAGTTTTCTGCAGTCTTCCTTTGAAAAAAAAAACCTAAACTGGGCTAAGTTCAGTAGTTTATTCACTAAAAAAAATTAATGCCTAGACATTTTTCGTTGTCTCATAGTGCCGGTCTCAAAGCACCTATCTAATGACTTCTAGCTCTCGGTTTCGAATCCAAGCTAATCCCCGTTTTTTTTAAATATAAAAGCGGAATAATTTACATGGTCACCATTGTTTTCACACCCTCATATTCACTATCATCAACCTCTAATCTCATTGGGACATGGAAAAAAACCTCCACGTAAAGGATGTACGATTAGTATATTTGGGTTTCTCCTGGGCAACGGCACATTAGTAACCTACTGGCTAATCTTTCCACAAATTGAGGTACATACTCGTATTGATGTAGCATAGACACGCAAATATTGTTATTATTATTATTATTATTATTATTATTGTCTCCACTCCACTGTATTATAAGTAGAACACAAAAAATTCACAGATCTACGTTTGGTTTGAGATCTATTACCTACCTAAATTAGGTGCTATCCACGGGACAAAACGGGCTCATTATAATCTCACTGGTTATAAGGCAATGCTTTACAATATAAAGTTTATACCAAATACCTGGCGCTCTTCGTCAAACCTAACACATTTATTCCTTTAATATTATTTTATATCAAAAAAATAGAGGAGAGAAAGGAAGAAGAATTACAGTGGATGTAAAGTCTTGATAAAATTAACTTAAAACACAATTAGCAATACGAAAGTGAAGAAGAGTGTAATATTCACACACAAAAAGAGAGAGAGAGTATTTAAATGATAAATTACTTAGTAACCATTTTAACTATCAAAAACAAATTTTGACTGTAAGCTAGGAAAAGAATACAGTCGGTAAATGCATGTTAATACTCTGACATTTAGTTGTTAATATCTTACTTGCTGTCAAGGAATGTGTACGTCAGAATTTACAAAACAATATTTCTCTAATGGTGTCTTAATTAACACGATGAAAATAAATTTAGGGTAATAAAAAACAAGATGCTTAGGAAGATATTGGGGAGTGGAAGGTTACGTGATGATGAGTTGCATTCATTATACTCATCACAAAACATTGTAAGGAAGATCAAATTTCTCAGATTACGGTGGCCAGGACACAGAGCGCGAGTGGGAGAATCCAGAACTGTGTTGGAAGATACCATTGGGATTATCTAGACGTAGATAGAAGGATAACATTAAAATTATCCTAAAGATATAGGATGTAGTAAAGGGGACTGGAAAGAACTCGCTCAATATATCGTTAGGTGGCATACTTTTGTAAGTGCGGCATTGAACTAACAAATACTATAGTCTGCTACTAATTAGGAAATATTACAACACAATTTTATTGGAAGGAGGGACTAATTTTGCTTTTTAATTTCTGCACTTGGTGTCCTTTAAATAAGATAAAATTATATAATTTTGAAAATTAATTGGTGGCTTATTAAAACTACCTTATTCTTGGTATAGAAAATATTTGGTAAATAACAAACACACAAATAACACCACTAACTTTGAAAAAGAATCTTTAAAATAACTATTGAAAATTTACCAGAGTTGTACTTTAAATCACTAACATTCAAATTAAAAATTAACTTGCTAATAGCTATTTTTATACTCACCTAAAACCAATATTGCTCTTATCAAATCCTTCGTTTGGAAATTAGGAATCTTCATAGTGAAAGCGTAAAGTTGACAGTTTCTGAAAATAAGCTCCAGACTAAACTGTACAGTTCAAACGGAACATATTAGTTTTATAAATGTTCACAGGACGCTTTATCTTATCCAAAAATGTGATTAGTCCTAAACGCGCCATATTTCATCCACTGCCGGTATAATGTTATGATAGCATGAATAAGGTTTTTATTATGAAAAATAAAGGATGTCGCTTTGATTGACGAATTAATCCCAATTAGACAACATTTTGATTAATTACTAGTATAATATTTGTAGCAGTAGGGAAATACAGCATGCCGATCGCGTGTGTTTTTGATAAGTTTGGTACAGTCCTGTTCACGAGTCATTGAATCGCAGTGCATTTAGTTACAATTTCGGCAACATTTTAATAGTTACAATACAATACAATACAATTATTGGTCCTTTAGGAGATATTGAAAGGATTGCCAGTTGGATGTATTGTAACAATTTTTATTTGGTGCACAATAAATAAAATATGGCTCAGGAGTTCCACCTCGGTAAGCGAGAAATTGCCGCGCAGACACTTAGCTCTAACGCGATATTTAATTCTACGATGCGTTATTTCGAAATATGGTTCACGCCAAAATCAAGTCAAAAGATTCCAACAGGATTATTTTTCCTTAACAACCTTATAATTTGAGTTTTATTAATATAATCAAAATGTGTAAAAAAAATGTGACGTTAGCTCATTCTCAACGATTTTTTAAACTATTTGTGGAGCTATGAGACTAGGCTTTATTAAAAAAAGGGCTCTATAGCTAGCCTTCCACTAACAAATACAGTAATTTTTTGATAGGTTCACAATATAACAATTTAAGATATTTAAGATTAACATCGAGCTTTCCTCTTTACCTTAAGATAATAAGTTTCGTAGTTAACTTTTCCTTCTTTCTTATTGGCATGACGAAAGGTGGCTGAAGGTAAAGGGATAAAAGGAGTATAAGCTTATACAGAATATAAAATTAGTTTCTTGAATATTTGTCACTGAAATCCTGTAATTTGATGATAGCTTTTCCTCTTTATAAACAAGGTTTCTCACCCGCTTCAGTGGCCAAATCGTCTGAGGCATCACTCTCATGTTAAAACCAGGCCGCCAACTTCTGAATGCTGGTGACAGGGGGATCGGGGTTCGTATCCCAGTCGGGTGTACTGAGAGGAGTTTTCCAAAATTATTTTCCGCTCTCCTTCCATGCAAATGCGGGAACACCTCATCTTATTCTAACCTTCCTCATCCCTATCTCATTAGTGTAATTAGTACATATGCGTACGACCTGAACAGGTAGTAGGACAAATTCTCAGCAAATGCCATTCTGTTCATGACCACCGTTAAAGAACTTCTGATATTACCATATGTTTAAAATTAAACTAAACATATAAAACTATATTTAAGCATGGTGTATTTATGTTGGTGTAGGTTTTGTCGAGAGATATTTATTGAGCGAACTCTAAACAAATAATGATTGTAAATCTTACGATTCTAGTGATAAAATTAGAAATTATTTATAACCTTGATAAGCTGTTAAGAATATATAGTTTCTTACAATCATGTGTTCCCGTTGTTAAACCTCATGTTTGGCTATATTCGAATTGTTAGTATTTTACAAATAGTTTATTTACCTTACCACGAAGGGTAATTATTTAAAATGCAAGTCATCATAATGTTCCACACCCTCATACTCACTATCATCATCATCATCATCTCATCTCATTGGGACATGAACAGAGCCTCCATGGAAAGGATGTACCATTAGTACATCCGGGCGTCCTCTTGGCAAAGGTACATTAGTACTGGCTAATCTTTTCACTACTTAATTAAAAATGATGAGCCCGGACACGTATTATTATTATTATTATTATTATCATCATCATAATAGCATCATTTTCTTCCAAATATACTATATTTAATCAAGCTGGAGTAATTCTCAATACTACGATTGTTTTAACACATGTGGAGGCTATCTTTAAATAAATAAGGAATGGTAACTATCTCTACCCCTCATTTGTTGAACATATCCGTAAACCAATTAATTTCATAATAATGTTGTTAGTTTGAGATGTGTTATTAATATTTATTTTTACCGTTTCTCACTACCAATAAGGGCTATACGCATATATAATACAATAATAATAATAATATTTAGCACCGCGTCTTACTACCCGTTCGGGTTATACGCTTTAAGTACTAATTACTCTAATGGATTAGGATTTGGGAAGGTTGAATTAGAGGAAGTAAACCCGCATTCGCGTGGAGGGAGAGTGGAAAACCATTTAGGAAAAACCTCCCCCAGTTCACCCGACCGAGATTCGAACCTGGATCTCCCCGTCCTCAGCATTCGAGCTCAACACGACAAGCGCGTTAGCCAACTACGCCACCGAGGTGGGTCATATATAATAAATACATACATACATACATACATACATACATACATACATACATACATACATAATTACGCCATTACCTTAAGGGATAGGCAATACACCGTGCAAATAGCTCAAAAAACAACTCCGTAATTAATCCATCCTCACTAACTTTCTCCACACTTCCCTATCCTTGCCTATTCCCTTTGCTTTGAACAACATCCATACACCAAGCCATACATGCTCTTTTATTCTTAGAACTCTTAATGTTTCTCTTTTTCACAGTTTCGTTTACCCCATTTAGCCACGTATTACATGGCCTACCCCTTCCTTTTGATCCACACTCTCTACCTTCGTATATTGCATTTATAAGTGTGGAGGGAGGGTGAAAAATAATTTAATACACCCTGTCCAGAATAGAACCCCGCCTCTGGCAAACCAGGCCAAATGAGCTTGACACTTAGACAGTGCACTCAGCAGAACGGGTTAAAGTTTATTATTAAATTACTTATTAATTTTGAAAATTATTATGAGAAGATAGGAGTGTGTTATTGATGATAACTAATAAACTCTAATCATCTAAAATAGAAATAAAAGATCTCTTTACTACACAGACAAACTCTAAAATATAAACATAGTTTTATTAACATTGTCGTAGTTCAACATACTACAAATTTTGACTAAAATCAATAATTTAAATGTTATATTACAAATACTTACGCGTTTAAATATCTTCTATTTGTCCAACTCGTTATTTAAATTCTGAGCTTTGGCTACCTCTATATATACAACTCCTGAAAATAGAATTAGGAAAATGTCCAAACATTAATAATGTCAAAAACGTAAGAGATTTTTGACAGTAAAATTGAAAAATGAATTTTCGTAAATGCATTTTCAAGAAATTGTAGATTGCTAGTTTGACTTATGTCAAGTATTGACAAATTGAGTTCTTTCAGAGAATGCACATCTATAAGAGTACATTTCAAAGCACAAAATATGATAGTTTTCTTTTGATTCAAAATTTAATTCTTCTACACCCATCCCACTTGCATTTGTAAATTTTTGCATGCCTAGTTATCAAATCATCTTGAATTAGACTGACATACATTTAATTGCGACACGAAAAGGGAGTTCTTGAATGGATATCATTTATCAGTATTTATTTATTTGGGTGTACAAGTCATATTCCCCCCCCCACCATGTGTTGGAAATGTTGTCATAGTTGACATACACAACCATACATACCAACTAGAAATTAATAGTTGTATTTAATTATCTTAAAAGTCTTGACATAGATATTATAATGGAGTATGCCACTCTTTTTCCTATGTAATAGAAATCAACTTTATGCAATCGTTTGTTTAGTTTTACGGTGTGTGTGTGTGTGTGTGTGTGTGTGTGTGTGTCACTTACTCTAAAATAAATGGTTTATTGTAAAATTTAAAACAGTATATACCAAATAATATTTAGCACCCGTTCGGACTATATGCATATGTATTAACAAATCTAATATGCTAGGGATGAAGAAGGTTGAATTTATAGGAAGTGTATCCAAATTTGGGTGGAGGGATAGTGGAGACCCGTTTAGGAAAAACCATCCTCAGTACACCCGGCTGGGGTTTGAGTCCCAATCTCCCCTTCATTGGCAGTTCAGTCTATAGCGAGAGTGACGCCTTAGAAAATCATTCGACCACCAAATCATTGATATAAAATAAGCTACATTAATTATTTTTAATGTATTCTTTAACTGCACAGTTTAGATCAGAGCTATTAATTTAATGCAATACCAAAATATGAAAATAATATTAACTAATTAATTTTAATGTACTCAACATATATTTGAAATAACTTGTAAGAGTGTATTAAAACATAATTCCAACAAATACAAATCTCTCTCAAGTAAGTCCTAGTTTTGATCTTAACTTTGCGGTGGGCACGCGAACTAAACTTATATCTCTCTAGTATAGCTTTCTGGTGATATATTATTATTATTATTTACCTGGTGACCTGGCGGTCTAGGGGTAAGGTGTCAGACTTCTGTGCTGGTGGCCGGGGTTCAATCCCCGGTCCTGACACAGATTTATCTGATTATCAAACCCTTCCTTCACCTCTGACAAGACAT
>CABFOW010003093.1:0-44225 GCA_902141385.1 Timema californicum | reverse complement strand
CCGGGGTTCAATCCTCGGTCCCGGCATAGATTTATCTGATTACCAAACCCTTCCTTCACCTCTGACAAGACATCTTGTGAATGTGGGGAATGCCAGGCCTCCACCGTGGTTCGGATTCCACGTTAAACTGTAGGTCCTCCATTTCATCTCACATTCACCCTACCATTACACATTACATTAGCGTAAGTGCGTATAACCCGAACGGGTAGTAAGACGCGGTGCTAATAATAATAATTATTATTATTATTTAGCACCGCGTCTTATTACCCGTTCGGATTATACGCTTTAAGTACTAATTACGCTAATGGATTAGGAATTGGGAAGGTTGAATTAGAGAAAGAAAACCCGCATTTGCGTGGAGGGAGAGTAGAAAACCATTTAGGAAAATCCACCCCCAGTTCACCCGACCGAGATTCGAACCTCGATAACCTCGATCTCCTCGTCATCTACAGTCGAGCTCATAACTGACTAGCGCGTTAGCCAACTACGCCACCATGACGGGTTTCTGGTGATATAGAAGTCTAAGTTAGACTCTCGGCTGAGTATTTTGAGGGTATACTAACATAATTTATTTAATATTCTTCTTCCCGCAAATTCGAGTATATTTTCCTTAAATAATATCTTTCTCGTCCCTATTTCATCAGTGTAATTATACTTTGATATACCAGTCGTGTAATGAGACGCTTTGCAAAGAAAACATATTGACCTCAGATATAAATGAACCTAATATTTGTTTTGTTACCTTAATACACGCAGTGATGAATAGTCAAGTATCCGATCGTTAATAGAGCATATAGTCATTTGACATGATTTGAGTCTGCGTTAAGGCACTGAGTTTTATAGAGTACCAGAGTGTATTGGGATTGCTGACAAGAATAATAAAATAATAAACGTGTGCAAATAAAATTATCTGTTTAATTACCACTAGGCTAATGTAAATGAGTCGTGAAAAAATAAGCGTTTATTAGGGGGATATGTATCACGAACATATGAGTAAGATTTAAATTATGGATACTAAATAACATGTGTGTTCCTGTTCAACTCAAAGTTTCTTAATATATTTGTATTATGTTGTTAATTTACGAGACATCTGTACTTATATTCAAGATTTAAACAAATACATCTAGAGATATTTAGTATGAATGTGTGGTTAATGAGTTGTTTAATATTAATTTGTTTGTTTGTTTCTAATCTGTTGTTTTAGCATCATGACCATTTATCATAATAATTTCATCAACAACCAACACAGAATTCTTTTTCTGAATCTGCGGTCACGACGACAAAATGTTAAGGCCCGTTTACAACGAAGAAATAGAAAAAACATGGCTAATGGCAAAATGTTAATAACAGATAAGGTAATTAACTACGAGTCATATTCAGAAAGTAAGTACCATTTGTCTATTAAAAATAGGACAAATAATTGTTTCCAAACAATTTTATTGTTGCAATAAAAGCCATACCTTATACTATTTTTCCACCAATATAAGTCATTTTTTGTCGTAGTGTGGCACCAATTTCTGAATGACCTCTTCATAAAATGAAGCCACCAATGAAGACTGACAAAATTGCACAGTTGTTGTGACTTTTTTTTAAGTGTCAATGACAATATTATTGTTAAAAATGTTGATAGCATCCCATGAACAATTTGCAAAGAAAATAAATTTATAGCTGATATCAAATTTATTGAAGCACATATCAATCAACAAGTTAATAAGTGACACTATGTTAAATATAAACATGCTATTTGCAGCTCCTCCATTCCAAATTATGGTCTCATGGGCGTTGCAGCTTGTGTTGGTGCAGAAAGACAGAAGAAAAGGATGTAGGTTCGTCCATACCTTCAAAGTAGGGACAGTTATAGTGGATGTTATATTATCATAGGCGACTTGAAGAAAGATGAAATAAAACATGAAATTGGTGATTTAACAAGAATTGACTGTTTGTCTTTGTCATTCACGATCCATTGATTCCATAAACATTTATATATTATCTACTCTTTAAGTTGGTATAATTTGTTTTCTCTGGACCATTCTATTATATATTTCGAGGTATTTCACCACAAAATGACACAAAGTTTACATCGAATGGAAGCCGGCAAGAAATTGATCCATGAGTACAATGTTATTAACAGTGTTACCAACAGAAATAACTTTCTAGAAAGTATTTTATTATCATCCTTTGATCAGATAACCTCCAAAACGGTAGAAAAATGTCTGCTACTAATAAAGTTAACAACAATTTTATCGCCACGTTAATGTAAAAAAAAATGCTGAAGTTGAATGTTATTGACAAATGTTAATAGTAGAATTTTATTAACATCTCTAGCGACTTTCAACAATGATAATGACAATTTCTACTAATGAATATTGGTAACAAACGTTAATAACATTTTATGGGTCGATTTTTTGAAAATTTGTTAAAAACGTTTCAAAAACCACGTGCTTTCAGCGATGTTACCTCCGGTATAAAGCAACCTTTAGAACCATCTTGTTTTGTTTATCTTTAGCTCCACGTATTACTACCCGTTCGGGTTATATGGTTAATCTCTAATTAAGCTAATGGGCTCGGAATTGTAAAGGTTGAATCTAGAGGTATTGAACCCCCATTTGCGTTGAGGTAGAGTAGAAAACCATTTAAGAAAAACTACCCCAGTTCACCCGACCGAGATACGAACCTTAATCTCCCCATCTTCAGTAGTCTATATCAACACGAAACAAGCGCGTTAGCTAACTACGCCACCGAGGTGGGTGCAGTAGATTAGATTGCCGATGAAGGGGAGAATGAGGTTCGAATTTTGGTCGGGTGTATTGAGGGTGGGTTTTTTTTCAAAATTGGTGACCTGGTGGCCTAGGGGTAAGATGTCGGACTTCTGTGCTGGGGTCCAGGGTTCAATCCTCAGTCTCGGCACAGATTTATCTGATTACCAAACCCTTCCTTCACCTCTGACAAGACGTTTATTAATCAAAACTTGTGAATGTGTGTAATGCCAGGCCTCCACCGTGGTTCAGATTCCACTTTAAACCGTAGGTCCTCCATTTAATCTCACAATCACCCTACCATTACACATTAGCGTAAGTGCGTATAACCCGAACGGGTAGTAAGACGTGGTGCTAATAATAATAATATTTTTTCAAAATGGTTTTCAATTCTCCTTCCCCGCAAATGTTGGTACAATTCATCTAAAAAACCTTTCTAACCCCTAAACTCGTTAGTGATATTAGTACATAATTGTATAATCCAAACGGGTAGTAAGACTCGGTGCTAAAAAAACGAGAGTAATTATTTCTTAAATGTTTTCCCACTCTCCTGTCACATAAATTCGAATACATTAATTTTATCCTTGACTAGAACTTCACCATATTTACCCCACTATATTGAATTGAGATGTGTTTAGCCCGGACTGGTAATAAGAAGTGGTGGAAAAGAAACACATACCGAATGAGCCCTAACATCTGGGACACACTTCATCGGTGGACAGGAGACATAAAACATTTGGCAAAACTAAATATAAACATGTGTCCCATTTGACCATGTTTCCGAGTTAAAGTCGTGAGTGCACTCCAGTAATGTGGAGCTGCTTTGCCATTATAAGAAGTGCTCAAAATCACCATCTTTTATCTTGAATTCAACTGCAGTCGTCGTGTCGCAGAATGCTGCACTCTTTCATAAAACTACCAGGTATTTTTCAGATTCATTGGCAGCCTTTTTGAATTAGTTGATGAAATATTTCAATGCTGTCAAAGTTTGTTGAATAAATAATCAGTGGTCATATATTACTGGAGTATAAACATGTATATGATTTGGAAATAAAAATCAAATGGGACATATGTTTATTAATTGATTTAGTGTCTTCCATCCACTACTAAAGTGGGTCCCACTATTTCGAAAAGTCAGGTTCCAGACCACTGTCGTGAAATGAATTTCGTCGTAAAGCTAGTAATTGCCTCTTTACGCTTGTCGGTCGGTACATGTACTGTACTGGAATCGCAACAAATGTGCATAACTGAAGTAAATAAAACATTAATTTTTTTAAGCACCTAACCTTACTATGTGTTCAGTTTATACGCATCATTTATAGTTAAAATAAATACTGTAAGCATATGATCTCGCCATTCCGTAGTATTAAAGCAAGCACATCATGTGTAAGCGTCATGTCGCCAAACCATCTTGTGAGCGTTCCCCGATCTAAAATGACCCGTCTAAAAACCATCGTATATACTATACGTCACAAATCGGTGCCTTTATATAAAATTATAGACTATAGAGTAGTATTTCTCCAAGTGTGGCTCTCGAACCAATGGTGGTCCGGGATGGCCTGTCAAGTGGCCAACGAAATTTCATAGAGACACAAGTCACATAACAAAAGAAGTGATTAAGTGTATTGGGCACCACTAATGGCCCCAAGTTACCACCAACATTTCATCCCCAAAGGGGACTGGGCACTACTACCTTGTACAACAATTTTCCTCCCAGGATGGATTGGGAACTTCTAACAAACATTTGGAAATAGTAGTGATTTTTTTTACTAGATATTAAATTCATACAATGAATCTTATCAACCACAAAATGTGTCAATTATGGTAAAGCGTTTCCAAGAATGAGACTGATACAAAACCTGTTGGTAGCTCTTTTTTATTAATGTGGAACACATAGTAATTCTCACTGATACGTAATAGGTAAGTTAAGCAAGTCAAAAAATTTATTTTGGATTAGGTGTGTGTTAAATTTAATACTGATTGAGCCAATTAACACACTAAAAATATTCGCTCCACTTCTGGGCTTCTTCACATAAGAGTGTAGGTTTCTGGTAACGTTTTCAAAGAGGCCACACGTCTCCACGGCTGTGTGATGAAATCATATCATTTGACACCCTCAAGGCCACTTAAAATATAAACAATAGCTCACTCAAAATAAAACTGATGACTGAGGCCATTGACATAGTCTTATCGAGTTTATGCTCATACTTTTTATAATTGAATATTATTATATCAAGCTATAAATAATGGTGATGCATTGAAGATATATGTCGTGAATTCTTCATCTTTGCGCCCAAAATATCCCCCAAGATGCGCCATATTTGCTCTAATTCTCTATTCATTAAACAAGGAACAAACTGATGGTAAACCCTGTGATGACGCAATAATAACGTCATCATTTGCGCTTTTTCTTTACTAATCCGTGTAAAGAATCTACCTCCAAAGTAAATGCTACTTTATTTAAAAGCTGGATTATTTTCAAACAACAATATATTTTATTATAAAGTACGTATCTATATTATTAATTAAAATATTTATAGAAACCTTAAAACATATCTTAAAAATATCCTCATATGCCATATTTATTGCCGAATGTTATTGGAATACAAAACCTCTTTGGACATAATGTCGACTAGATGGCTTTGGGGTAAGGGCTCCCTTCAGAACCCGATGCTTGTGGGTTCAAACCCAAACGAGGTCGAACAATTTTTTTTCTTGATCGATAAAAATACCTCTCCTGCCAAAATTGATAACCCTTTCGCTATCTTTCATGGAAATTGTTGTCTGCTGGTAAAATCAATCGGTTCAGAAAGTGCACGTTAAATACCTAGAATAGATTTTTTAAATATAGGGAAATAATCCACAGTTTGTTTTATTTTATTATGTTTTGTTTTATTTGTTGTTTTGTTTTATATAACAACTAAAGGAATTTCATTGCGTTAACTATGTTAATGTAAAATATAACAAATACTAGGTAGTTAATTTCGCTTTGTCACCACGAAAGCTTGATTTAGATTGAAACAACCCGTGTTCTTTAAAGACGAATGTTATTTTAGTTCTTTTACCATTAATTTTAGTACAATTAACTAAGTGTGTGACGATAATGAGCCATCATTTTAATTTATTGAAGGGACATAACTCTTGAGTGGGTGCAAATATTCTGTGTGGACTTGTTCTCAAACTGCACCGGTTTAAAAAATATATAATACGGATTAAGGCCCATCTTTAAAAGCTATACAGGTGCATTTATTTGACCTCTTTATTGAATCTAGCGCCTATACGTTTTAAGTGCAATACATGAATATTTGCACTTGGTCACCTCTGACTGGAAGATCGAGGTTTTAATTCCTATCCGATTCCCATGTGGTGATTTTACACATGGTATGTCCACGGTTTTTTCCCCATCATCTCTTAAAAATAATTTGGGTGTTTTTCTTTTAACCCAGTGGCTCCCAAACTTTCTTTAGTTGCGGACCATTTGAAAATTTAACAACGAAGCTGCAGTCCACCCTTAAAAACATTGAAAATTGATTTTAGAACCCACAATTTTCTCCAGGGCCTCTAACAAAAAATACAAGTATATTTTAATTAAAGTTATATTCATGTTAAATCAATAAAATTAGTATTTTTTTTACATACATGGATATTATTTTAAAGGTAATATTTTATACAAAATATCCTTAGATAGATACAAATTTGTAACTATGCCGGTACTTAATTACTCAATTGCATTAGGAACTCGAACGTGCATTCTCATACTTACAAAAGTACGCCACTTATCCCTACCTTAAGCTAATTATATCCAGTTCACCTCACTAAACTCTATATCTTTCAGGCCCATTATAATGTTATCTGCCCATCTGCATCTAGGTCTTCCCAATAGTATCTTCCCAATGGGCTTGCCAGTAAACACCCTGAACACGGTTATAGATTCTCCCATTCTCGCTGCATGTCCTAACTACCGTGATCTGCGATACTCGACTATCCTAACAATGCTTGTGAAAAGTACAGTGTATGTAGCGCTTGATTATATAACCTCCTGCACTCCTCAGTACCTTCATCCCTTTTTGGACCAAGCAACTTGTTTTAAAACCTACTAAAACTATTTTCGTAATGAAATGTTAGCGACCATATTTCACAAATATAGAGAACAGCCGGTAAAAACTATTGTTTTGTATTATTCTGAATTTTACATCCAGTTGAGATGGTAACAACTTACTGACTGAATAATAACATGCATTTCCCTATCGTATTCTTTTCCTAATTTCTATTCTAATATCATAATTTCTAGTTAAAATTGTTTCTAAATATTTAAATGCATTAACCTTGTCAAATGATATGTTGCTCACATTAATCTATAGATTATCTTTCTAAATCTGTGTTTTCTGTGTGAATATATGTTTAGTCTTTCCATTGTTCACTTTTAAACCTATTACCCTAAGTATAGGCTTACAAAAACTTATTAAATGGAGATAGAAGGAAGCCTAAGTCAACGTCCTTCTTTTTAATGTTTTTTTTTACCAAAATATGTTTCATTGTATAAATGCATATAGTTTAATTTTCTGCTTATTCTAATTTTAATCGTTCTTGAATATTTGCAATGACAGTCATGTTAATTGACTAGAAAACCTTTTAAATGAAGCGAGAAAGTCCTGGTCAGATTACCAATACTTACGATGTATTCAAGAATTACTGTTGAGATTACTTTGGCTAAGTGCACTAATGCTCTCTCTGCCACTGAACTATCCAGGGATCGTCCCGTGCTCAGGGTAATTTTTAAATAATATTTTAAAGGGGAGTCCATGATGGCCGTGTGTAAATCATCAGCTACTATGAGCTATCATTTATACTAGAGCCACCGGCTAGTCAGGAACCAGATATATTTATACTGCAGGGTACAATGACAATGATTGTACTGTACTTAACCTAAATATAATTTATATTCTTCTAAGCTTCACTATTCGTGTATAGTTAATTGTATAGGGGTTAGATTTCTTCCATGCAAATAAAGAGGTTTTTTTAAAATTATATTAGAGAAGCTAAGTCTATTCTACAAAAATACTGATTTGCTACAAACAATATTTTTCACATATTCTGAATCACTATTGTTAATTATATTATCACCAGTTAATAGTTCAAAGATGTTTTATTTCAATAATAC
Source organism: Timema californicum (assembly GCA_902141385.1). Lineage (NCBI taxonomy): Eukaryota > Metazoa > Arthropoda > Insecta > Phasmatodea > Timematidae > Timema > Timema californicum. Next base: position 36,308 of record CABFOW010003093.1, on the reverse strand, counting down.
TTAGCACATTTAATAGTTGAAAAGAAAAACAACTATACATAATTATCAATTTATAACACACGGTATAAGAAAGTGTGACACCATTCCCTATTAAACATTTGTGTATATGCCATATTAATACAGAAATATAAACAGCACAACGTAAAACATGATTTATTCTTCATCGCCCCTAGGAGAAACCAGCACGGAACTGAACCCCGGCCACCAGAGAGCAGATCTTTTGCTCCCCGGAGTTCTGCTGGTCTACCCAATCTTCCACTCGGAACCCAAGCCTTTCTGTCGGGATAGTGTACGTCACGTTATCCGAGGATTGGAGGAATACCATGAACATGTAGCGGTGGTCGCCAGAGCCTTCAGGAGGGGCGGGTGCAGCATAGCCTGCAACATTCACAAATACAATGAACATGTAGCGGTGGTTACTATAGTCTTCAGGAGAGGTAGGCGCAGAATAGCCTGTAATATGTATCAGTGGTCACCAGAGCCTTCAGGAGGGGTGGATACAGCATGGTCTGCAACATTCACAAGTACAATAAACATGTAGCGTGGTTACTATAGTCTTCAGGAGAGGTAGGCGCAGAATAGCCTGTAATATTAGCCTGTAATATGTAGCCGTGGTCGCCAGAGCCTTCAGGAGGGGTGGATGCAGCATAACCTGCAACATTCACAAGTACAATGAACATGTAGCGTGGTTACTATAGTCTTCAGGAGGGGTAGGCGCAGAATAGCCTGTAATATGTAGCCGTGGTTGCCAGAGCCTTCAGGAGGGGTGGATGCAGCATAACCTGCAACATTCATAAATACAATGAACATGAGTCATGTCGGTGGTCGAATGCTCTACGGCAGGGGTCGGCAATCTTTTAGGACCTTGATCAACTTATTAATGTATGAATGGTCCTATGATCACTCATCAATCCACTCTATTTTTTTGTCTTTACTCGTACATCTTATATCTATTCCTTAAATTCAATCTTTCCTTAAATAATTATTATCTCCCCACCATTTTAGGAAAATAAATAAAATAAATGAAATAAACATTTTGTACTAAACCATATAAATTGATTAGCTATTTAAATTACTTACCAATCGATGTAAATTTGGTAACATTAAAATATTATTTTAAAGTACTTGATATATTTTTCAATCTAAGGAGACAAAGAGTGACTTTAAGAAGGATGTGGTCTTCTTGAGCGATTGATTATAGATCGCATCTGGATCTATTAGTCGATTGTGATCGACCGGTTGGCGCCCGCTGGTCTAAGGCGTCATTCATCTTAATAAATTAGACTACCAATGACTAGGAGATAGAGGTTCTAACCCCGATCATGAGTACTAAAATGGTTTTATTTTCTAAATGATTTCCCACCCTTCTTCCAAGCAAATGTGAGTACACATCCTCAAAATTCCAGCCTTTCTCATCTTTAACACATTAGTGTTCTGGTTCTCAAGTTGTATCTTTAAATATATTGTATTGATAATACCAATATTTTTCTTTCATTTTTTAATGTTATCATTAGTAAACATTTTATTTATTTTAATTTTCTAACAATACAATGTTACCACTATTTCACTATATAGATAGACTACAGACCCTTACTACTAATATAAGTGATAAACAACTTTTGCAAATTAATTCATTGACATATAATAGTACTGAAACTTAAATATGTCTAGAAATAAGATGGAATATCATTAATGTAAAAGAAAACTCTCATATTGTATCATCATTGAAAAATAAATTTTAAAAATCACCCGACTGGAATTTGAAACTTGGTAGTTTTGGTCAGAATCAAGAACCCCAACTTTTTCAGAGGCTGTTAGTATGAGTGTACTAGACTAAATATGATAATAAAGTGATTATTATATTAATTACTTTGGTCAATGAGGGTGGCAAATATATTAAGGACCGAAATTCAGACGTTAGCCAATCCCCTCTTTGATCTTAACTTTTTCTTAGCACCGCTTTTACTGCCCGTTATGTTTGTATGATTATGTACTAATTAGGCTAATGGTTTTAAGTATGAAGAAGGCTATATTTAGATGAAGTGTACCCGCATTTTTATGAAGGGAGTGGGTGTATTCTTAAAATTATATTAATGTTAAATTTTGAATAATTGGGCAAACAAAACTAATATTTGATTGTCTTGCCAGGAAAAGAATAGTAGAAAAAAATATCGGTAGGCTTTTTTTGTAAATTACATAACTTCGTGTTAACTTTTGAAAATGTATCTATAACAAATAAATAATGTGTTTAATTGATATATTTACAGAATATCAACTTAAATTTGAATTACTTACTTTCCAAAACATCTTCAGAGCCAAAGGTTCCTGTTCGGAAATCAGCTCCCTGGGAAAACAATCATTCATAATATATGGTTAATCTACTGCGTATAGTAATTATTAATTGGCTGGGAGAAAGTTGTCGTCATTGGTAAAATATCGGGTTTCTATGGGCATATAATTTACTAAGTCTACTTTCCATTATGCATACGTAAAACTGCATGTTCTGCAACTGGAATATTTGACAAAGTTTTTCAACTGGTGGGCCACAGGAGTTTAAGAGAAGGTCGAAGAGAGAAAATATATATTTAGAGCTATGATCAACACTATGTTTAACCAGCCTAGTGTTGAAGTGGTCAGTGCACCTAGCTACAAGCTTAGGAGTCCCGAGTTCGATTCCCGGGTGGTACCTTGGGTATCTTTCCCTTAAGAGTAATGATACCAACGATCATCAAGGTTTGATTAACTAAGCTTAAGTTAGGTTAAGACTTACCCCAGCTCTACAACATCATAATAACTATCATCGCATAATCTCATTGTGGATACGAAGTGTAGTACCACCTCGTTCGGTGTACCCTGGGCGAAGTTCTATGCCGCCAGAGCTGCTAATAGTCTACTAGTCTACATACAAGGCGACCGTAATGTCAGTGAGTGAGTCAGCCAAGTGGCTTTCTAGTAGTACTCGCTTTGCTCGTTGGGGGCGGGTAGTTCCAGAGCCGTTTTTATGATAGCTCTTACCGTTTGGCCACAAGAAACCTCCAAATAAAGGTACACACAGACTTTAAAAGTTGCTCCACCATTTTGAATATTTTTGAGGGAAGGTTAAAAATATTTTTATAAACTTTTTGGAATTTTTCAGTCGTTTACTGGATTAGAAGCTAGAAGTTTGCCAAATTTCAAGTTTCTAGCTCATTTAGATGTGGGTAAACATGTCACTGAGTGATTCAGCCATGTAAATTTTAATATAAATATATATATATTATAAAAACCTAAAACAATTTTTAGAGTTTTAGTAATTGAATTTTTGGGCACAATTCTTAATATTCGTGTTTTTTAATGAAAGATTTTCTACTTAAAAAAAGGGGGGCTACCTTGAAAGTTTCAGTGCACCGTGAGTTGAAAAGGGTTGAAAGTCACTCATTTTTGGGACCAAAATTTTGTCGCTAGGCAGTAATTACGTGGTATGATACCACACATATATTTATTTTTCTAACGTTATGTAAATTCATTTTTTAAATTATTCTTAGAGTTCTATCAAACAGAATTTTATATATTTTCTTAGAAATGAAAGCTTATACATTGAGGATATTTTCACAAATTTTAAATACAAAAATATTCTTAAAAAATGGTGGAGGAGGGTTAATCAATGTATTTTAATCCTGAAGGAATAACTTTCGACTGCTATTACCGTAGTTTTACAGAAACAATTTCTGTTAAAAAAATATTCAACTTAGAATATACTGAAAATGCACCCAAAGATATGTCTTTATCACTGCATCTTACTACCCGTTTGGGCTATACGCTTATGTTCTAATCATTCTAATCGTTTTAGGTATTAGTAAGGTTATATTTATAGTAAGTGTACCCGCATTTGCATGTAGGTAGAGTGGAAAACTAATTTGGAAAAACTACCCTCAGTACACCCGACCGTGATTCGAACCTCAATACCCTCATCATCAGCAGTCTAGTCCACAGCGAGAGTAGTGCATTAGACCAGACGGCCACCGAACTGGGTCAGCAATAATTAATATCAAATTAATTTTGAATTAAGAACTAAAATTACAATAAAAATATATCTTCAATATGGATTAATTGAATCACCTCTCTATATCTATAAAATATAAATCCACATCTGGATATTAGTTCGCAATCATGATCGTAGTCAATAAAAAAATTTAAGACATGAATTGGTAAATTAATATGAAGTTATTTAAAGTCAGAACCTTGTGGATAAAACACCTGTATTTGAATAAATAGATTTTTTTTATGTACCGGTATGTTAACTATGAGCCAATGAAGGTAGGCTTCGCCTTTTTTTCCATCGGGTATGTCAGGATCAATTTCAAGAAGCGTGTAGGATTCATTCTGAAACACAGAATACACATGAATGAACCTGTGATGGCGCTCTTCGGTGGATCAGCTTCATATTCACATTGAATTCAATTATATACCAATTTGGAACAGACTTAAAATAAATGGTATGGTACACTGCGCAGACTTTTTTTTTCTCTTTTATCTTAAAATAGTGATGCTTACTAAAAAATCGTAAGAGCTGTGAAACAAAATAATATACATTGTTAAAGAAACAATCCACCAAATAAAGACACTGTTACTGAAACTTTGATGAAAGAGGAACATAATTGTCCCCCATAGAGCACAGCAATCAACTTCACAATTCAAAGACGTGAATAAAATATATATATATATATATATATACTTATGGCTCAGAAACTATTGGTTATATTAAAGTATATTTCAAGTTAAGGATTTCTATCTTTAATAGTACTACGACTTTACAATGATAAACTATTTCGTATCTCAAATAGTGGTAGAGACATTATCAAAATTGTACATTTCCTCTTATGTAAACTACCATTAACATCATTTTCATAGGAAAATGAGAGTTTTCATTTTGTTTGTAATATTAAACAGCGCTTAGATATAATAAAAACTGTTTTAACGTATTTCAAGAAAATCTGTTTATTCTCTTTTTACCTTCAGTAAACTACCCTTAAATTTTAGGAGTTAATATATAATTACAAAAATTCCTTGAAATAACCTTATGACAGCCCCAGATACTAAGTTTTGGCCCGATCGGTAAAATTGTTTTCGGCTCTAGGCTGGAATACAGACACACAGACAGACAGGCAGACAGACGACATCGCGAAAACCACTTTTTCGGTATCAGAGGGTCATGAAATATCGACGTTTATTAAAATCTCAAATTTGATTGTATTGACGATCACAATACTTATTCTCTCTCCAGGGGGTTTAAGAGAAGGCTAAGAGTGACATCACTAGGGTGAATCTAAAGTTGCGTTGAAATATCCCATTTCTGTCTCTGATATGATCAAATATTACAAAGGTTGATTATTTTCTTTTGAGACGCTATTCTCGTTATTTTCTTTCAAACGCGTTTTTTTAAGTATTATTATTATTAGTACTGCGTCCTACTACCCGTTCAGGCTATACGCACTTACGCTAATGTGTAATGGTAGGGTGATTGTGAGATGAAATGGAGGACCTACAGCTTAACGTGGAATCCGAACCACGGTGGAGGCCTGGCATTCCCCACATTCACAAGATGTCTTGTCAGAGGTGAAGGAAGGGTTTGGTAATCAGATAAATCTATGCTGGGACCGAGGATTGAACCCCGGCCGCCAGTATAGAAGTCTGACACCTTACTCCTAGACCACCAGGTCACCTATTTTTTATATTTTTTTAAATTCGTATTGTATTTTACATTAAGATAGTACTACTATATACATATTATAATGTATAATTATGGAGCCAGTGCCATCAAAATCTTTTAAAATGTTTTCATGCAAGCTGTATTTTTTTCATTTTTTTTGGTGTTGCTGTGGGAAAACCATTTTTGTTCATTGGATTAACAAAAACTTATTCTAAAATAAACGTTGATAGAGACCTTTCTCAGCAATTCTGTTGTTGGAAAAACAACATTAATACATCTATTTAATTCTGAAAATTTAAAAATGACACCTGGACACGGGAATCAAACCCAGGACCTTTAGCTTAGTACGCCAATGCTATTACCACTGAGCCATCCAGGAATCGTCCCGTGCCCAGGGTAATTCTTCACTCATATCTTAAGGCAGAGTCTATGATGGACGTGTGGAAATCAGGTTCGATTCCCGTGTCCAGTTGTCGTTTTTCAATTATCAGAATTTGATATCTAGATGGTGTAATCCTCACTAAAAAGCATAAATAATAGCTTTGGCTATTTGATTCACATCTATTTAAGTTTGACACTAAGTAAAATTTAATAAAAATACACAAACGCTAAATAAAAATGAATGAATCATATAATTAATCATATATTGAAACAATACAATAACGTAACTGTTAAAATCGTAAACACAATGTTTGTCGTTAATAGTTAAAAGGAACAATATAATGTAATTTAATTTAAAAATTGTTTTNCTTTATTTTTTAATGGTATGGGAAAAACGTAGTTTGTTGTTGTTGTTATTATTATTATCATCATCATCATCGTCATCATGATTAGGTGTTCTGTCTTATGACAAGTCCACTCCTTTTGTCAGTGAATTTAAACCGCCAATGATCCCTGTCCTCTTCCTCCTTCTTGAGCTATCTTTTTTTTCTCTCTCTTTCCTTCAAGTTATCCAATATTTGAATCCTCCTTCCTAAACTCATTTTATCCTCAACCTTTCCTTCTATAATGGGATGCAGAAGGCAGTTCCTCTTAAGCTCTTAAGGAGATGTCCGATCCAGTTTGCATCAAATACATTAATTTAATGTCCAACTACGATACAAAATTGCCAAAAAATATAATAATTTCTTTACCAAAATGAAAATCTTAATTCTAAGCCAATAAAATTTTTAGACCCCCATACATCCTCTTTCCCAAATAATTAATTCTAAAGACAACCTTTAATGGGTTTGCAGAATAAGTACAAAGTACCTATCTTACCTTAGCTCCAGGATATCGAACGTTTGGAGTATCAGCAAATGATTCTTTCGGGACTATCTCATCACAGTTGTTATTGTTGATGGTGATATTTCCTTGCGCGCTCTTTATTATCAAATTATCCTTATCACAAGTAGTTCTGAAGTTTGTCGGGAACTTATAGGGGTATTGATCTAACACACAATAAAAACAAATGTAAAATTTTTATATAGAATAGTAACAAACATTTTGTAAGTTTTATTGTGAGCTATTTGAATGAAATAAAAATATTGTTAGTTGTGCACTTCGAAAAGTATCCCAACTTAACATTATAACGAATAACAAACACACACAAAATTATTTCTACAAAAATCACTGCGTAAAATATAGCAAATAATAAATATATATATATATATATAATCTCTATTGGTCAAAAAATATATATATATTAAAAACTCGTGTATTAAATAAAAATATTGTTGGTTGTGCACTTCGAAAAGTATCCCAACTTAACAGTATAACGAATAACAAACACACACAAAATTATTTCTACAAAACTCTGCGTAAAATATAGCAAATAATATATATATATATATATATATATATATATAATCATTGGTCAAAAAATATATATATATATTAAAAACTCGTGCAAAATGTAGAAATAAATCAGATTTTTTTTTCTTTACAATAAAACATTTTATCGAGCTTTTGAACATTGTTATTAACACCACGTATTTCTACCCATTAGGGTTGTATGCTTACGTAATAATTACTCTCTTAGGTTAGGGATGAGGAAGGCCTAATTTAGAGTATATTTACCAGCATTTGCGTGGATAGAGAGGGTGGGAACCATTTAGGAAAAAACCACCATCATTACACGCAACCGGGATCGAACCACGATATTCCTGTCATAGGCAGTCGTGCCTATTGCGAGATTAGCCCCTTACACCATGTGGCTACCGAATCAGGTCTTGTACATTAAAGATAAATATATTTTAACAACATATTTGTTTTAAGAAGTTGATCGAATTTGGTTTTAACATAGTTTAATTCGTAGCTTAATAAAGATGTTGAATTTATTATATAATTATTTCTAGATACACATATAATTTTATAGAAGTATATTGCCACAAAAATTAAAGGAAGGTATTATAATACCCTTTTTAAAAGAGAGATAAAACAGTGTAATAACTATAGAAGTCACTACAACATAATTTTATCTTAAATTATTTTAATTAGATTAATACTATATTATAAAAAGGAAACAATTGGGGATCAGAATGTGGATTTTGATAAAATAAATAAAGCAATGGATCAGAACTTTTACCATCCGGGAAATATTAGACTAAAATGAGAGTGCAACAATACGGTGCATCATTTTAAAGATTACTGTGGTCAACGTCTAATTTGACAAGATAAATGAGTTTAAATATTTAGGAACAATTTTAATTAGCTATAATAATATTAGAACATAAATAAGGAAATGAATATAGTTGGTAAATTTCATGCTACTGTAGCATCAAAAGGGGGCAGATGCCAACAAAACACATAGTAAAACATAAAAACTAAAAATATGGGGGTGGGGGGGTTAACCCAGAGCGAGTGCCGAGGAGTTCTAGGTTGTAAATGCTAAACACAAACATTACAGTCTCACAACTCGCAACCCTCGAACCAGTTGTGGATATTATAAATGTGAACCTCTATCTCAACCAGACAGCAAGAGACTGCAGCCTTCCTAAAGTTCATATAAAACCAAAATATTTGACGAACTTTCCTTGGGAATGATGGGGCATATATCAGAAAGATACAAAACAGATCAAGAAAGATTGATATTTATTAGTAACGCTCAATAGTTGCGTAACAGTTTGACTCAGAGTATACAATATAATATAGGTAAACAACATTATGACTCGAAACTAATGAAATATTCCATATAAAGGTTAACATTGTTTTCTTAACATGCGTATAGTGTACGCGAGACTAATTAAAGACTTTATAAACATAGTCACATGGTGTTACATAAAAATGTAACTCAATGAAGTTAACCATAACTCTATCATGAAGAGGTGCCCTTCTAGTAACACTAAATCTTTAAATATTTTATATTTTTAATATCAAATATTTGAATCCTATATTTAATATCAAAAGTTTGCTCAGAATAAAAGGAGCTTTGCAAATGACAACAAACCATCTTAACTCAGCAATTAAAGATATCCCTCAATAATTAACGTATTACAATATGATAAAAATTTAAATATCAAATAGTTAACTATTAGAAATGGCGCGAAAAAGCTTGTTTAAGATACAAACTTTTTTCTCAGATAGCAATCCGTAATAAATTAACGCCAAGACCAAGAAAATGGTATTGGTGAAGGTTATCAAATATTCCTAAATACATTATGACCAACAAAATATCCAACCTATCGTAATATAAATGACATTTCCTTTGATAAGGCGCGATGACCTAGTTATAAAAAAAGATAAGGAAATGTTCCTAACCATAAGATGTAATTTTAGCAGTATTTAAATATATGGCCAAAAAGAGAATTTAGAAAAATATTAAAGTATAAAAAGTTTCAATAAGCCAAAACAGAATTTAGATCTTACATTTTAGACGCAGAAAAGCCGGAGATTATGTTAACCCTGCTAAGACACAGGCCCAATTGAGTCGTTATCGACACAGAGACCAGAATATATACAAAACTCAGTAGAGGACGAAAGGAGAAGGGGTAGGATACATTCTGGACTAAAATGGAACAATATGCAAGCATGCTGCGCTTCGGGAACCTTCTCGTAATGGGAACTCGTCACTGCGCATGTCCAGCCAGCCCTAGGCGTCGGCTGAGCTTGCCAGTCATCACGCGCTCTTAGTGTCTTGTTCTCCCGGGTCAGTGAAAGTTCGTCCGGAGGTTTTGAGCCGTTGTTCCCCGCAGGCCCAGTCGACAGGCGAATGCAGTAAGTCTCTTCTATTTGTTTTGTTTTAGCGTCTCCCTTATAACGTCCAATGCTACACTACTACTTTTCAGTAAGTTGATAAAATATCACCTAATGTCAAGGAATGCGAAAAACAGAATATACAAAATAAAAAGTTTACCAATTATTGTTCTTTTTGGTTTGGGAACACGGTCTCTTAACTTAAAGGAAGACAATAAATTTCTTTAGTTCTAAAACAAGGTAATATATTTGATTCAAACCAGTAAACCCTTGCGAAACTTTCCCACATCCAACCTTCCCCTCCCCCTAAAAAAAGTATTTAGTCTTTTGTTGGGTTGTTGAAACTACACACAAAATAGAAAAGAGAGTTTATTAATGTGAACGTATTTACAATACTTCTTTGTATACAATATATGATGTCAGAATGCAATCATTTTGAATTTAAATTTTTCTTTAAACTTAAATTTTAAACAAACTATGTGTTTTAACGTAAACTGAGTATGCTATGTCATAAGTCACCCGCCTCAGTGACGTAGTTGGCTAACGCGCTTGTCGTGTTGAGCTCGACTGCTGAGGACGGGGAGATCGAGGTTCGAATCTCGGTCGGGTGAACTGAGGGTGGTTTTTCCTAAATGGTTTTCCACTCTCCCTCCACGCAAATGCGGGTTCACTTCCTCTAATTCAACCTTCCAAATTCCTAATCCCTTAGAGTAATTAGTACTTAAAGCGTATAACCCGAACGGGTAGTAAGACGCGGTGCTAAATATTATTAATATTATTATGTCATAATTCGGTAAAATATCCTCTCCACTGATATCTTATTCATCGTTGTAGGCTTTGTATTAGTTGAGAAAAAGAAATGTTGACAATAGAAATAATATATAGGATAGGGATTAAGATACTGGGGAGTGGCGGAGGTTACCTAATGATGAGTTGCACATCTTATACGCATCACAATACATTGTTAAAGTGAGCAAATCTCACATATTATGGTGGGCAGGACATCTAGTGTGAATGGGAGCATCTAGAATCTTGTTTCAAAGTACTCTGGCAAACTCAATTTGGAAGGACTCCAATGGAAAGACCTAGACGCAAACGGGAGTATACCAATAGAATGGACCTAAAATAATACTTAACACCGCGTCTTACTACTCATTCGGGTTATACGCTTAAGTACTAATTACACCAATGAGTTATAATTGGAAAGGTTTAATATAGAGAAAGTGAACTTGCATTTGCATGGAGAGAAAATGGGAATCCATTTAGGAAAAACCACCCCCTGTTAACCCGAGCAAGATTTAAACCTCGAGCTCCCTGTCCTCGGCAGTCTAACTCAACATGAAACTGGTACGTTAGCTAACTACGCCACCGAGGCGGGTAATGAACCTAAAAGAGATAGGGTGTAACGATGTGGACTCGATGGAACTAGCTCAAGAGAGGTATAGGTGGCTTACTTTTGTAAGAGCGGCAATGAACTTTTGAGTTCCTGATGACATGGAGTAATTAGGTAAGTGATGTATAATTTACTATAAATAATGTTGCATTTGTTGATCACATTAATGTCTCTCCCAATGATAATGAAAACAATGATCTTGTGAAATATATTATTATTTTTTATAAAAGTTATTGTGTTATTTAATTAACATCATAATTTTAGTATAGGTTTCCATACTGTGCTAAGTACAGTAGCCCCATGGCTTCTTTGGTGTTGACTGACAGCTCACAGCTGACTTGTGACAGTCAACATATAGGTATATACCTAAATGTTGACTGTCAGAAGTGACACCTGCTAAACACATGTTGTTGCATATCATATGGTTCGGCGTAGGGATACATAAATTGGTCTGGTAACTTTTAAAAGCCTTTAGCTGTCAGATGTTAGCTGTCAGTCAGCACCAAGGAAGTCATGGGGCTACTGTACGTAATAAAGGCATGTGTGTACGGGGTGATCAGTAGAAACAATTCTATATTGGTAGCTAGAGTCTCAATAATACCACTTTTAAATCCTAGGTTACCACAGCTTTGAACAAAACTGTACCTAGAAAATTTGTCACACTCAAAAATCAGTTTCGGTACCAGTCTCTTCCAAATCACAATGACGCTCAACTCACCTTCCTTTATTTCGGTCACGTAAGTCCTGTGATGATGCAGGATGAGTAAAATATTAGATCCAACAGCAACTAAACTGCCAACCTGTTTCCACAACATACTCAATATAATCATGCATTGCAACCTGATAGAATTCCTGCTGGTGTTTGGGAGTATTCTCCTCCTAGGTAGGATTTTAAACGACGGGTATCTTGGTTTGTTTCCCGGAGAATGCCTAAAAGGCTTCTATTTATTGATATAGTATACCAACTATTTGAGACAACAGCCTTCTGCCACCGTTTTTGTTTGTGCGACTGGACGTAAGATGGTATGGCATCCTAATGCATCAGCCATCTACGTCCAAACACGTCTTGGTCAGTGACCAGTCTAAAGGCAGCCACAGTTGGATCAAGTCCCGAATTTTTATGAATCTAATTAACATTTTTCGTTGATTATGAGCCATCGAAACAATTTTTATAGGGTATATGTCTGCGTATTTGGTTTTATATTACCTGTTTCATAACGGTTATAGATACATCAATATCCGTGGTGATACGTCATGAAAGTAAATTCTGCATAGAGCAGAAAAAAATATGGATATAATCGGGATCATCTTCGTCATATTCTTCTAGAAGAGTTAAAATAATTTAGTTTTCCTCCGCTATTAAAGATCCAGTTAGTACCTTCACACGATGGCTGATGGATGAACCTTCCAATATTATCACAAATTCGTCTATACTGAACGCACAAACGGAATCAGTCCGAGCGGATGGATATAACTTATCAAAGCTTTGAGTGTTTTCAATAGTATTGAAAGGAACTACACTATACTATAGAAAGCGTATGTTTCACAAATAACTAAACAACATTATAAGGACTATAAATAACAAGCAAGCGCTGTAATTCAAGCAAATACGTGACAGGCAATGCTCCACTTGCGAATATACATAACGTTACCCAGGCACATGACTGTGTCCTGCTAAGTAACCATGTTGTATCTAGTAATAAAAAAAGGCTCTTGAAGCCCCTAGCAGATATTTCTCATTCTCTAGACATAATATTATGACAAGCTCGTCATGAATTCTTTCTCCGTGGATACGTACTCTGAGAACGTTCAAGAGCGGGTGTATTTTCTTAAGAGTCAGTTCCGTATCTATGACCAATGGCTCACACATCTCTTACTGAAGTACACTTAGTTAAAACTGTATTCATTTCCATACAATATAAAATGTGGTATATATGTTAGTCCTCACTCAAAATATAGCTAGACAATTTATATTTGTGGAAAAAAGCATCGCTGTACGATTAAGTATATATGAGAGGAGAAGTTTGGGGTTAGTATTATTATTAAAATCAGCTATAACTGAATCATATTTGAATGGGTTAAAAAATTATTCCTGGACATGGGAAATGAAACCGGGACCTTATTCTTAGCAAGCCAAGCCAGGGTCATTCTTCACTCATATTTTAAGACAGAGTCTGTGATAGACGTGTGAATATCATCAGCTACTAAGAGCTATCATTGATATCACAGCCACCGGTGACTCGGCTGTGGCTTTATGCTGACAATAATACAAATGGATTGTACATTCCAAGCTAATCAATATGGAAGGAAGCAACGTTATACAATTAAATATACAGAAAATGTGAGCTTGGGGCATTAATGATTTTAATTACTGAAATCAGCTGTAGAAGGTGTGCTAAGCCAAAGTTACCAGGTTCAATTTATGTGTCCAAGTGTCAATTTTCAATTTATTCAATTTCAAAAATTAAAATTTATTATGTAAAGCTGAATATATATTTTCAAATAATCTTCACTTTTTCTGAGAACTTTGAATGGTTTGATTTGAGTTTGATGACATACATTAATTGTTTTTCGGGGTAAAATACATACATAACTAATCACGTCGTTCCCTTACGGAGTAGGCAAGAAACTGTGCGTATAGCTCAAAAAACAACTCTTTACTGAAACCATCCTCACTAACTTTCTCCACACTTCCCTATCCTTGCATACTCCCTTCGCTTCAACAATATCCATACACCGAGTCATATATGCTCTTTTATTCTTAAAACTCTTAATGATTATCTTTTTCCCACATTCTTCTACCGTATTTGGCCACGTCTTATATGACCTACTCCTGCCCTTTGATGCACACATTCAACCTTCTTATATTTTCTTCATCATTCAATCCGCTCTCATCCTTTTAACATATCCAAACCACTCTAAGACGCTTATTTCACATTTACCAATTGGATTTCCTTTCAAACCGCACTCCTTCAGCACCCATGTATTACTGACTGCGTATATGAGAATTCTTCCACATAAATGTCTTACATATCTCATTCTAACTGCATTCGCTTTGCTCTTATGTTTCTCCTGACAAACCCCCTCTTCACATCCAAAATTAGCAGAGTTAAAAAAACTAGTCATTATCTACCTTTATCTAAGTTGTATGTAGACTATAAATAAAACTTATAAATAACTAGCTTAAGTGACTAAAATAAAGCAGCTTAATTGAAGGACTAATGGTTAAATAAGGATGTGAAAAATCTTTTTGTTTTGTCCGTAGCTTTTCTGCTGAGCGAATTGATGGACTGGGGTCACCTGATAACCAGTCTGGCGAAGCACAGGCCAGTGGTGAACTACGGCTACTCCCATGAAGATGGTAGGTGGCATAGGGTAATACTCAGCTCGTCACACTGATAGTGTTCCTGACTAACTCTTTAGAGGACGCCAAGAACATTATTTTAGTCCCTTTCCTTGTGAGCACGCTATAAAATATAAAGGGTATGTGCCAAAATTGGTTTCCACAATTTTGTGTGGAAATATATTTCATCGGGATTTTTATACTATATTATATGATTTTTAACAAAAGGTGAAAGTGACAAACAGGCAGGGATACACGTAATAGAATGACCAGACAGGGAGGCACCGGTCTACAGTTCGAAGACCGGCTGGGGAGGACGCTTCAGAGTGAGGTGGGTGTCAGACCAAACCACTGGCGGTGTGGTCAACACAGCTGTCCATTTTAAACTTTAAATTATGAACGAAATAATAATGTTCTGGTTAAGAAGATTAAACTTAAAAACAAGAAAAACACATTGCTTGAAGCCACCACACCCACTCCACACCAGATGGGCACAACCGACCAACCCACACAAATGGACTTTGTTCATCGTATTTATTGCCTTAAAGCCCGTATCACACGACACTAGCTAGTACTTGAAATCCAGTGTGCTAGCTAGCACTAGCTAGCACGTCATCATCTAGCGTCGTGTGAATCAGAAAAAGTATACTGGTTCTGCCACTTGGTACTGGCTACCATACTAGTTGTGAGGATAGAACATGCGCTATTTTCGTACTAGTTCCGACACTAGTTTGTGTAATTCGACCAATCAATGCCCTCTCAGACTATGTGTAGAGTAAATAATAGAAATGGCGCCGACATGGTCTTCGGATGTGATTTTGTTGTTGGCGGAAAATTATTCTAAACATCCTTGTTTATATAATACCAAATTGCCACAATATGACAATATATTTAATATATATAAATTCTATTTAAAACATGTCATCTAAAAATGACAAACTGTGTTCCAGACCCAATTTTAATCTAAATAAACTTGATAGCATGCCAACCTTGGATTTTTTTTCTAGAATATAAAGTGTGTGTAGGCTTAAAAAAGAACATTTGTGAATCAAGGATACTGTACTTGGACACCCATGGGCTTAGGGGCTTCTGACCACATCGTAAATAAATGAATACAAATTTAGGGAGATACTAAACGTTTGTGTCACCCCGAAT
Source organism: Timema californicum (assembly GCA_902141385.1). NCBI lineage: Eukaryota > Metazoa > Arthropoda > Insecta > Phasmatodea > Timematidae > Timema > Timema californicum. The sequence continues at coordinate 20,555 of CABFOW010003093.1, read as the reverse complement.
GTATACTACCTAACCTCCGAATGTATCATATTTAGCATCCTGCGACCATTATTTCGTCTTTCCCAACAAGTCCCGTGTCCATATTCTTTTTCTTAGGCTCCCTCTCATATTTTTCAATATCTTTATTAGCAATTAATGCAGCTGTTGCACCCGAAATTAATCTCTGAAGTTCCATAAATATGTGCACTAGAACCTAGTACCAAACTAGCAGCGTGTGAATACTCTAATCCCATTTCTATTGTGCTAGCTAGTATACTGATATCTAGTCGCTAGCTAGCACACTTGATTTCTAGTACGAGCTAGTGTCATGTGATACGGGCTTAACCGGATATTGGTGACTTGTGTTGACTTACTTATAAGGGGAAACAAACAATAATTAGGAGTCCCAGATGATCATTTTACCATTTATTTGACGAGATTAAATCCAAATTTCAGAGGGGCACGTTACTACTCCATGATGGAGATGATACATTATTATTATTTATATTATTACTAAGTCAACAACCCTAAGATGGGCTTGATGTGATTTTTATTCATCTGTTGCTGGGCATACACTCCTCCCTTAGGCTGGTTAGTGCTGCCTGCATCATCTGGCGGAAATCCCATGTACTAGGGGAGTTCATAAAGTGTGGTGGCTCCCCGTTGCCTTTCAAAATGAAATTATATGAGTGAAAGCGAAAGGGTCTACCAATTTTGCCAGGAAAGGTATCTTAACATACCTTCCAGGGTTGGATTACATGCCACAATTAAAATAGGACTGATGGCTTTACTTTCCCTCCAAAGATAGTTGTGCTACGGATTTGTATTGCTCAATAAAAATCCGTCAACCTTGGGTGGGTTTGAATCCACGAAAATCAGGCCTTGAGGCGAGAACTTTACCCCAAGACCACCGAGGTCGTAAACATATTAATATTATATAATGCTGTATTATATAATTAAGCAAACGCGGTATCGAATGAGATGGCTGTCAGCTTATTCAGAGGTTCTCATTAGAGTGATCCTAGGTATTAACACATCCCCTTAGATCCCGACCATTTTGTGAGACAAATGTAAAAACCATGTTTAAAAAAAACGCCCACTGAATATTGAGACAACGAACACGATCCCTTTATATCCCATGCTGTGGTATGACAATGTCCCAGGTCCTCACACGTGGAGGAACAAGTACCCCGAGAGTCTGGGTCAGAATCAGTCCCCGGTGAACATCGTGTCACATCAAGCAGTCATCGTCCATCCCAGCACTGATCTGGTGTGGCACAGACACCGAAGTCAGCCCATGTCTATGACACTCATGAACGATGGACATACAGGTGAATCTTTACCTCCTTAATATTTTGATATTACTTTTTTGTAACTTCTTTTTTTCAATTGCATTTATACTCCTAGCCTATCCCTAAAATTAAGTGGCTAAAGTGTTTGACCTCCAGACCAGGTGGTCCATCATTCAATCCCGGTTGATTCTGAAGGATAACATTTTTACTAGTATTAGTGTAAGGGTTTAATCTAGCCAAAGGGTACAGGGTAAATAAGAGGAAAGTCCAATTTTAACTCAAATTGAGCTGGTGCTACCACCTGTTAAATAAAAATGAGACCTTTCTAATGCACTTTAACTTAGGGGTCTTTAAAAGACGTCTGCGTCGTAATTTAACCCTTTTTTTCGTTTTTATCTGAATGATAATGGGGTTTGAGATATAAGTCATTGTCATGGGAAATCTGAAAGTGTTATCCTGATTTTTTTTTTTTTATGTCACGTTAAGTAGCATGAATTTACAATAAAATTATACATCTTTTGTATCTTAGGACCATTCAACAGTAAAATGTTACTACACAATTTTAACAAGTGTAAAATTATAAACTATAACATAAATAATAATAATTAAATGTTTTCAAATCATTACAATTTACGAGTTATAAGGGGTTAAAATTTATATTTTATACTTTTTGCGTACCATTGTTAAGAAAAAGTAATGAATGTATGGGGCTGAAATTGAGTATAACTAGAAACTAATATGAAGTTATTTTTATTAGGTGTTCTGTCTTACGACAGGTCCATTTCTTTTGTCAGTAAAACTAAGACCTCCAATGAGCAATGAGTTGCACAAATTCAAAGTAACGTGAACTATTTATAGCAACCAACCCAGTCATACTATCATCCTAATGATTATCTGGTTTTTGGACATATCTCCCCGGTTACAGCCCTCCTGCACGTGACCTACCTCCCAGAACAAAGGCCCCGACTGTCAGGAGGATCGCTTAGCGCGAGTTACGAGTTGTTCAGCCTCATGTTCCACTGGGGGCCCGGCGATGACGAGGGCAGCGAGCACACTATCGACTCGCATCGCTTCCCTCTAGAGCTGCAGATGATATACCACAAGACGGGATTCTCTCAACCTTTGGATGCGGTGGTCGTAGGGGATAAAACGGGGATACTCATCGTCGCCTACCTGTTCGAGGTGAAAAACGTTAGCTTATTTACTCCCATGACACCTGTGGTTTATTGGTCAGAGTTCCCGGTCACAGATCCAGAAGATCTACGTTCGATCCCCGACCTCTATAGAGATTTTAATGTGAAGCAGTAGGTCTGGAACGGGGTCAAATTCAATTTAGTGAGGACAAATGAGAAGATACTTGAATAAATAAGTAGTGACCATGGTCTATAAAACTGAGATTAACGGCCAAAGGTAGTGTAGTGCTGACCAGATGATACCATCTAATGCTAGAGTACTATCATCGCCAAAGGCAAGCGGCCATTCAATCGGTATAACTAGCTTGTGGGCTCACAAAATGGAGTTTTTTTTCCTTATTCTTGCATAATTTGTTATGTTTTGTTTCAATTCGCCACAAATTAGCGCTGCACAAATTTAAAATCCTCGCTTTTAGGTAATTTACACTCCGTCATCATATAATAAGCTTACACTAATCTTTATTTTATTAAATGTTTATATTATGTTATTAATGTGTCAATCCAGCAGGAATAAACTAATTCTATGTGAATAATAAATCATTCCAGGACTAACAGATTTATCAATATGATACTATATTTTATTGGCCTGGCCACTATTTAATAGAGGTAGGTTCATAGTTTTAGAACGTTAAGAGTTTTGGGAGTTCCCAAATCCCAAGAAGGTACCTGATTATGGAAACCACCAACCAAGGATACCAGCCTAAAATACCATAACGCTTAAATTAGAGCGAGCGTAGATGCGTTGTTATTATTATTGCAATTTCAATTTCCTTTATTATAGTTCTGGCCCACAGTCATAGGACCTATGACAGGCCAGCACTGAAAAGTACACAAGTACCATACAAATATATACATTTACACGAGAAAATAAGATAAGCAATAATGGCTAAATAATGTTATAAAATGATAAATAGTTACAAAAAAAATTAATTAATTAATAATAAATAGCAATAATAACAAAAAACTAAAGAGTGGCTAAAAGCAGTAACAATATGCAAAAAATAAATCAGAATATTGTAAAATTTAGATATTAAAGGCAGAACCTCTTAGTGATAAATAATTGATAAGGGATTTCCTTAAATAACTCTCTGAGCTTAGCTTTTCTTTTATGATAAAAGTCGAATTTGATAAATCTAGAATTGGCGCTATAGACACAACAACCTATAGGGCTTACCTTATAAGAGCTATTGAGAAAAAATAATTTTTGATTACGAGAAGCCCGAGAAGGGATATGAATGCCTACATGATCAAGGGAAAATTTGCAATAATAATAATAATGGAGTGAAAGGGCTACATCACTCTGAAGCTCAATTTAAGGAGAGATTAGCCAGTAAGTTACTAATGTACCGTTGCTTAGAGGATGCCCGAATATACTACTCGTACATCCTTTCCGTGGAGGTCCTTTTCGTGTCCCGTTAAGATGAGAAGATGATGACAGTGAATATGAGGGTGTGGAACCAATGTAAAACTTAAACAAACTTAAGCCTAATTAACCAAACCCTAGTGACCATGGTAACTATTCCCCTTTCTAGTAAAATACTCGATACAACCCGGGTATTTATCCATGGATCTCTGGGTCAGCATTCAGGAGTTCTGACCACTATACCACGGGGCCGGTTACGTAGATACGTGAACTGGGCATATTTCAATTATGAAACTGTGCTAGTAAATATATATATATTGTGTGTGTGTGTGTGTGTGTGTGATGTCAATTGGTCTTTGGCAGCTTACCCCAGTGGACAACCCGTATCTGGACTCCTTGGTTAACAATCTGCGTTACGTGATCAAGCCGGGCTCCGCAGTAAAAATCGACCCTTTCCCGATGTCATGGTTTTACCCGGAGTTTAATCACTGCTACTACTTATACCACGGTTCGCTGACATATCCTCCCTGTAGCGAGTTGGTCACCTGGATAATTCAGCCGGAGCCAGTAGCCATCTCACCCAGACAGGTAACTTATATATACAGAGTGGCCCACGGAAAAGTAGCCCGCCTCCTATATCCAGCAGGTGCCTCACTCTTAATAGGAGGAGGTTAATCCCCTTCCACCTATATTGTGGCATGAAGAATGAGTAAATAAAGCTTTAGACAAGCAGTTCACTTGCTCATTCTTCATGCCACAATATGGGTGGAAGGGGATTGACTTCCAATTCAGAGTGAGGTGCATGCTGGATATAGGAGGTGGGCTACTTTTCCGTGGGCCACCCTGTACTTTAACATTTATATCAATAATAGATAGGTAAGTAGGTAAACATGTGGTTAAGAGAGTGCATCATAGCAGACCTAACTAAGCTCCCGGCTCGCGCGAGGTATAAGAAAAGACCAAGATCTTTCATAAATGTGTTTAGTGCATTCGTGTTCAAAAATTTTCGTGGTGATGATGGGAGACAAAGTGACAAATTTTCTTGTTTAAACTACAGCAATGTGTCTATTATGATAGAATGAAGATTTTTACACATTCCTGTCTGTGAACCCATTCTAAATTGGTCGAAAACGGCTTTTTCAATGCAGTCTCTATCCAAATATCATTTAATATTTCAACAATGTTTAGTACTAGGAACTTGTATTAACTCTTTATCTCCATTAATATTTAATCATAAATGATCCACGTGTAACAATGTAGGTGTAAATTTTCGATTTAGAGCCGACTGTATCAAAGTTGATGGGCATGTCATGCACACTCTTAAGGCGGACGTCTCGGTCGGCGAGAAAGTATCAATCGCCGTCAGGCCACACGGCTTGGAATACAGTGGTTTGTCCCACTTTCTGGAACTACTTATATATTCTCTCTAATCTTATATACCCTTTCATCCTTCACTTACAACCACCCTTGGTTATAGAAAAGAAAACTACAAAACTTCTTAACTCAAAATAAACTAGAAATCTCACTGCTATAGTTCAAATATCTTAGAATTTTCTGTTGTTGAGCCTATCAAAAATTCACTGTAGCTATTAGTTAGAGTAAGGCTAAATTTATAACCCTTTTTTCATCATGCCTAGTCTTATTGCTCCTCAAATATTCCTAGAAATTCGTTGAAAATGAACTAATGTCACATTTTCACACTTTTTTTTTCTATTAAAGGAATATATATAGTGGGGTTAAGGTCCTGTTGGAATATTTCGACTTTATTTTGCTGTGAGCAACATTTTGAAATAACGAATCGTATAATTAAATATCACGTTAGAGCTGAACGTCTGTGCGGCAGTGTCTTAAGTTACCAAGACGGCTCCCTTTAACATCAAGCTCATTTACCCTGATTTTCCGTTGACAGTGACATCATGGTTTCTAATCCTGACTAGGTTTTCCCTCTTTAACTCCACGAAACATGGGTGCATTCCCCTTAAAGGAAGCCTTCTCTCACCCTTACTACATTTGCATAGTTAATTATATGCATGTAAACCTAACGGGTAGAGAGACGGGGTGGAAATAAAAAGAAAGGAGTAAACCTTGCTGACAGGAGCACGAGAAATAGAGTATGGTTAAAACCGTAGCTCACAAACGGGGTGCCACAATTTTCCCCTAGGGGTGCTGCTAAACTACGAAGAAAGGTTTGATTAGGTATTCATATTTTAATTTATATTAAAATATAACCTTTCCATATTAAGTATTTAACCCCAAATGAGTATTTTATATCGACTAGTATTGATTTTAATTATCCATAACGCCTGGATATAAGGACGTGCTATGCCAAATGCACCCACGAAATATATAAGATGTAACAAAGGGGACCAAACTTGTGGAAAGGTTTTAGAAACACTGGGTTGAATCATATATTAAGAAAAGGGGAAATTTTTCATTGATGCTGTACAGTAGCTCAGGTATCTATAGTAATAATCGATTTTAATGGTGAAGTTAAGGCTGCCGCCTCTATAATATTGCGCGTCTGGGCTACATCACTCACAGACCAGTTTGTGAAAAGATGATCCAGTACTAATGTACCGCTGCCCAGGGGACGTCCAAATGTACTAATTGTACATCCTTTCCGTGGAGGCTCTTTCCGTATCTCGATCAGATGAGATGTGATGATGTTGATAGTGAGTATGCAGGTGTGTAACCATTGGAAACACTTAAACCTAACATAAGCCTAACTAACCAAACCCTGGTGACCGTTGGGGCTGTTGCTTTTTCAGGAAAAATACCCAAGGTATTAGCTGAAATTCGAACCCGGAAGCCCTAGGTTTGTAGTCAGGTGTAGTGGCCACTACACCACGGGGCCAGTAGTAGCTCAGATGTTAGTTAATTATTGGAAACAGCTCATATTAAGTGTTTACAATATCAGGATGATGAGTATGGTCTTGCATGTTCGAACGGTGGTACAGTAGCCCCATGGCTTCTTTGGTGCTGAATGATAGCTTACAGTTGACAACTGACGGCTTTGAAAATTTACCAGACCAAATTATGTATCCCTACGCCGAACCATATGATCTTCAAAAACATGTGTTTAGCAGCTGTCACTTCTGACAGCCAAATTTAAGTATATACCTAAATGTTGACTGTCAGAAGTCAGCTGTGAGCTGTCAGTCAGCACCAAAGAAGCCATTATGCTACTGTACATAGTATTAAACTGTTAATATATTGTGGTACTCATTGAAATGAGTAGAAAAGTATTAATAAATGGAGATCTGCAAACTAACTCACACACAGAGAAAGAGAGTAGAGGCAATTTTATAATTCAGTAATAAAAAAAAAAGTTACTGAAGAAAAATTGTATCTGATTGTATATGGCACAAATGTAATACTTTATTACAAAAAAAAAAGTTTTACATGTTGTCCTACCATCTCCACTCAAATTTCACATCTTCGAATAATACTTTTGCGTAAACATTTTAAAAATCCCTGGCTTTATTCGAATCGTCTGATAACCAATTTCAGCTCACCGTTGTAAGAGTGATCAATCATTTATCGGATTAAAATGTACTTAGCCCTTTAACTATCCCCATACAAAAAAAAGTACAAAGGATTATGGTCAAGGGGCCAGTGGGGCCTTGCGACTGGACCCCCTTGATGTATCTGTCACATCCAGTCGCATTGCACCCCTAGTACCCTCACCTTAATCCTTTAGATGTTTTTGTATGGAGCCACTTAATGTGCTTAAAGTTTAGTTATATATTTTATGATGAGCCCTAATTTCACCAATTATTATTATTATTATTATTATTATTATTATTAGCACAGCGTCTTACTACCCGTTCAGGTTATACGCACTTACGCTAATGTGAAATGGTATGGTGATTTTGAGATGAAATGAAGGACCTACAGTCTAACGCGGAATCCGAACCATGGTGGAGGCCTGGCATTCCTCACATTCACAAGATGTTTACCAATTGAAAACAAAAACGAAATAAACAAGTATCTTTGATTACTCAATAACTAAATCAAGTTTATTATTAAAGAGCTATAGCACCTAATATTTTGCCTCTCAACAACCGACAACCATCATTCATTCTTAAGACCATACATGGAAACAAAAATAATATTCAAGATACTCCTTTTTATTTGGGTTTATGTTCTAGCCATTTAAATAACCTTGAAAATAGTAAGATTGAATACTTCAGAAATACGTCACTACTAATTGAAAGGGTTGATTAATTTGGCACACCACGGAGTAAACTTTAAAGAATTAGAGCATCGTATATAATTTTTAACCCAAATATACAAGTACAGTACTTTAAGATTCGAAATTATGCTGCATATTTCTTGAATTAATTCTAAAATATATTTATATTGATATAAAAAATAAGTTAATACGTTGGTAAAATATTCATTCACCAACAATTTGTTATAGTATTTTAAAGAATATTTTAATATGTCAAGAGAGAGTAATCCGTATTTTTGCCATTATATATATACACTTATGTAGCAATATAAATATGTGTTCATATACATATAAATATTAATTACAACTAATAAAGGAAATTATTATTATTTGAACGAATATTTGCAATGACAAAGATCTAAGAGGCATGACGAGGTTTCTTATGCTTTCCTGATTATATTTTAGCTTTAAGTTAGTACCAAACTTCCACTATCAGTGGAAGTTCTAGTGGATGTTTAGTTAACAACTTTCCGTTGTTCAGTATATAAAACCCTAGTCATATAATTTTTTTTAATTAAACTAAAAGCAGCTTAAATATTTAACCAAACGGTGCAAATTAAGTTGCAAGAACTTTAAGTAAATTCAAAAATATCTGCTTGGAGAAATAAATGTATTTGCAACTTTTTGTAACTCATGTCAGTGGTCACATGTTCTATAACGTCACCCTCTTAAAAAAATTGTATTGGTATGCCAGTCAGGGTAATGTCAGGGATCGAATTCCAGCCGTGTCTACTGGAAGGCTTTTATATATTGATGGTTTTCTCCTCTCCCTCCGCGCAATTGTGGGTACATCTACTGGAAATTATTCAGCTCTAATTCCTACCCCCTAAGTGTAACATTTGGATAGTCCGAACTGGTAGTAATTATAATAATACCCGATGAAAAACAATTGAAAAAATCCATTCTTAAAGTACTTAATATATTTCGATCTCTGGGTCCCCGGGATTATTCAGCTGAACTAAGAAGTTGCGCTTCTTTGTTTGATTTATTTAGTAACGATATAATCTAAAGGTTATTTGATCCTTTAAAAAATATAAACAAAATATGATATTTATTTTTCCAGCTTTCTCTATTTCGAGTTTTGGAAACAGAATATGGGCCCATACTATCAAACTCAAGACCCTTGCAACATCTGAACGATCGCCCAATTTGCTACTATGATTAAATTAAAATATATGATTCCAGCTTTTATTAAAAAATATTAATCTATAGCTTGTTTGTATAAAAATCTAAAAATATAAACACATAAGGTCAGTTATTTAACGAGCACTTTCTAAACCAACTGATTATATAACAGAACTCACTAAACTCAGTTTTATAATCGACACAATACCCTGTACCTAGACCGCAGTTCCCCCTCTGTGAAGAAGAAGCCGCAATTTTAAAAATTATAACATTTTTGGTCATGACAGAAATTTAGACAGAAACGTTCAGTGTACAGACTAAATACTGACTTAACTAAGGTGTAGGACCACCAAACCAAAAAATTGGGTGTTAAAAAGTATTAAATATTTATAATGGATGATCAAATATTATAGTATATTATTTAATTTGATAAAATGTTAATGCAAGACTTTTTCTTATCTCTGCCTTTCATATTGGAGCATTTAGGCTTCATATTTCCGAGTATGGCCCACTATATAAAAAAAATCTCATAGCAAAGTCTCGATATCTTCATTTTTGAGTGGACCAAACATGTGATAGTACGTAGAGGTGAGGTCAGGACTACATGGCCAATACCTCGATGTTAATTTTTTTTGAGGGTTTCAAGAGTGTGGGCAGCAGTATTAGAATGGGCAATGCCATGAAACAAAAAAAAAATCCTTCGATCAGTTGTTCTCAGCATTTGATCTAAATTGTGGACTTCAGTTTGACACACATCATCTCACTGAAAAACCTAGTACGTATTATTATTATTATTATTATTATTATTATCATTAGCACTGCATCTTACTACCCGTTTGGGTTGTACAAACTTTGGCTAATGTGCAATGGTAGGGCGATTGTGAGATGAAATGGAGGACCTACAGTTTAACTAGGGATCCGAACCACGGTGGAGGCCTGGAATTCCCCACATTCACAAGATGTGACTGACACACGTCTCATATTAAAAGGATTTGACTCAATTAGTTAACAATTGATTTTTTTAATTTGAAATTTTTCTGAAATAATTGCTCGAATAATCTAGTTTAAATTGTGTATTTGAGGAGTGTTTTACATGGTAAACTAAATATATAGGCTAGTAATTTCTATGCTAAAACATTAAATTTAGAATTTTTTCTAAAATGATTCTAAGGCAGTTTACTGATGATTGAATTTTTTACCATTATACGTAATTAAAGAAAACTTGTATGACAAATGTTTTCTTTTAATTTTTTTTTGTATCTTATTAATGTCTAGCTTACTGATAATCTACTCTGATTCGGGAAGATGGAACCATATTCGAATCCCACCCGAGTGCACTTGGGGGGGGCGGATAAGGAGAGACTATCCTACTGTGTAATTTTTACATTCCTGCTTCAAATTCACTTTCCCTAACATTTTCTCCTAAATCCTCTTAATCTACAGATAGCCTGAATGATAAACAATATGGTTGTCCGGTGAAATCTAAACTAGGCCTAAAACACAACTTATATATTTTAATTCAAGCAAAAATTAAATTTGGACATGTTTGATAATAAATGTAAGACTGTATTTCGTTGAAGAAAATGTAGTCCTCTACTTAAAAATATTAACCAAATGACAAATTAAAAGTATCTCACAAATAATTACAGTACATTTTAAAAAAAAGTATCCTTACCTGAGCAATTTTGACTTTCTACTAGGGAAATCCCTGCAATCACGATTACAATAATTGAAATAAAAGATATTTTGATCGAAAACATAATATTAAATATGTGTATCAGTGCTAAATTCTAAGTAGACTGCTTGACAGCAAATGCTATAGCTAAACACTAAAGTTAATTACCCATACATTAGCAAGGAATTTATCAGTTCCATATGTCGTCACACATGACAATTTCTCACAGATAGCGTAGGCTTCTTACAAGATTAGATTTCCAGGTGACCGACAAGACTTTGGTACATTGTTTATAAATCATGACTCTTGACTCTGAGGGTTGAATTTTGACCTAAGATACCCACTTGAAGGTGTTTATTTCAAAGTATAGTTTCTTATCATGTATCCAGGCCAATGCTGATAAATTTAGTTTTAAAAAAAACACTATACTAATTACTGCTATGACTGCTTTCCTATTCATAGAGGATGGGAACCCACACATATTTAAATTAACACGATAGAAATATATATATAACTATATTATTATTATTATTAGCACCGCGTCTTACTACCCGTTCGGGTTATACGCACTTACGCTAATGTGTAATGGTAGGGTGATTGTGAGATGAAATGGAGGACCTACAGTTTAACGTGGAATCCGAACCACGGTGGAGGCCTGGCATTCCTCACATTAACAAGATGTCTTGTCAGAGGTGAAGGAAGGGATTGGTTATCAGATAAATCTTTGCTGGGACCGGGGATCGAACCCCGGCCGCCAGCATAGAAGTCTGACACCTTACCCCTAGACCACGAGGTCACCCGATAACTATATTAATTACATAATATGTGGGTGGGGCTAACTCTCTAGATCTGACCATTCGACTTTATATCACCTCCGCTCTCCTGGCGTGTGGATTAATTCATTTCTGAGGTGGGGACACCATTAAGGTGAATTACATTATCCCCAGGTGATAGAACGATACGTGAGAATGATTATGGGTGGGGGGGGGGTAACCTTACATTCCACACATTCACAAAGCGTGAAAGCATGACATTTGCCAGAGGTAAACGAATGGTTTGGTAATCAGATAAATCTGTGCCGGGACAGGGATTTGAACCCTGAACCCTTAACACAGAAGTCTGACACCTTATCCTTAGACCAGTAGATTACATAATATGTAAAATACAATAATTTACAATAACCAATAGTTTGTAAATAATGCCGATGACTAAATACATTATCACTAAAATATGCCAAAACCATACAGCGTTAATTTAAGCCATATCCTCTGATAAAGTACCGGACACTATTGAACTGCTACTCAGTTAATTTGTACCCAGATGAACTCCGGGTCATGAACCGCTGGTTCATCCGTATCTTGATATTGTGTGCTCACAGTGCAGAAACCGTTGTTTCCAGTCCAGGAATATCATCGTAGCAAGTAGAATGTTTATGAAACTAAGGAAGCTCGGGAGATAGAAGTGATATTTATGTTACGGATATTGCCTCATCGAGTATCTTATCCTTAAATTCTGAAAAATTACACTTGGACAAGGGGAATGAATCGGGACCCTTAGATTATCACCATAATATTTTACCACTGAGCTATCCAGGATTAATTCCAGGTTCATTCTTTACTCATAGTTTAAGGCTGAGTCTGTAATGGACGTGTGTAAACCATCGGCTATTATGGGCTTTCTTTACCTCAACCAACGGTGACTGAGGAGTGGCTTTATGTTAGAGATAGTACAAACAGTGATTAAAAAACTAATAAAAATATAACAGGAATTGAAAAACATGTTGGGCTTTGCGTCTCTTAAGCGTAAATAACACTAATAGAAATTTATTTTATTTTGAATCCAAGTTGCTTTGAAGATATTATGATCTAAGGCGTGGAAATCTAATTATTGTTCGTGTTCGCCAGAAGTCTCGCCGTTGGCTTTGCCATTCGGCCCTGCGAGGGGGACGAGGGGGGGGGTTAGTAATTGTTTTGTCTTTAACGTCATTTTAGGCAAGAGAATCTTACCAGGAAGAAAAACTATACATACGTAACACAGCTAATACAAAACATAAGTTACTTTACCAGTTTTACTAGCATACTAAAATATATTTAAAGTACAGGTTAGACATTATTCACTATATTTTCATATATTATATTATCAAAACTTTATTAATTAATGAGATAACTAGAAAAATATCAAACTTTTCACAATAATCTGGCAGTGATAAGATAATTGTTTATATTCCCAACACATCAAAATGTATCGCCAGAAAATGAGAACACTTTTAAATCACAATAAAGCAAAGAAAGTGTTGTGTGTTGCAGTAGGTTACAAGTCGGTCATATTACCTGCTGATTTGTTACACTATCTAGTGATAATATTGGTATATTTTCTAGCCCGGTCTACCAAAGAGTGGTAAGTAGTGTGATAATCAACATCGATGATGAAAGTAGAGCGGTTGCAGCTCCTGAAACAACTAAACAAAATACAGTAGTATACAATGAGACCCTAGTAAATATATATTCCACTATTGAAGTTACTATTTGACGACGAAGATTTTTATTTGTTACTTAAGATTATTACTATGCATGATTGTTTTTACAGTCAACTCTGGCTTAAGTGAACGCACTTCGGTTTTAGTGAATCAAAAAATTTAAACTTTCGAAAAAAAAAATGTCATTCTAACGTCATTATTCTTTAAAAACATAACTTTTTGTGTTTTTTTTAAATTGAAGACACCAATTCTCTACCTGAATTATTGTTTAGGTAGCACAAAGATTGACTGAAAGTACGGAGTCTGTGGACATTTAGTTATTGTTTTCACTAATCCCTTTCTTCCTGAAGGTATATGAAATTCAAAAAATTGTATAGATAGTGTGGAATCAAGTGTGGAAAAAGCACAGACTCTAGAGAAGGATTTGGAAAAAATATTAACTAAAGCATTATACAATAATAAAACACCATATAAGTGAATAACCCTTTTTTTTAAGATTAATTAATAGATTTAAATAAAGAGTTATTTTGTTTGTTTGTTAGGTTTTATTTTCATTTAAACATATATATATATATATATAAACATGAATAAAACACGAGAAACATAAAGGGACAAACATTAACACCCGCCCCGAAGGGCTCTCGAAAACGGACACGATATAGGGATACGTACAATCACAACATGAAAGGGTATTGGCACCCTTGCGGGCTGAAATTTTCTTTCTTTAGGCTAGGGGTGGGAAAATTATTCCAAAAACCCACCCCATCGCTCATAGTGGGTCGCCAGGATCATGACAAAACATACAACGTACAGAGGAGAGGGACAAGACGGAAATCAGTGGGAGGGAACAAGAAACGTCAGAAAAAATAAGGATGTCAAAATTATAATGGTATTTTCTGTTTCATAATGTCCTTTGTAAGATTTCAGTGTCTTGACCTGAAAATGGCCAACCCACAATGACAATTGGTGGGGTTGGCGGCAGACATATAACATGTAACGAAGGTGAAAAACGCGCACATACACACGCACTCGGGCTGGGCTGAGCGCCAGCCGGGGGTGTCTCGCGGAGCACCGGAGCCGTGTCCTGATGAAGCCGGCCTCAGGCCGTGGCCAGGAGCGCTCGCTCCTCAACGCCACAGAATACCTCCCGGGTCATCCGTATCCGGCGGGGATGCCCACCACACCGTCTTTGATGCACCTATGGACCAGTGCGGGGGGGTCGTAATCGCCGATGCCCCGTACGATCGCGAAGAGTTATTTTATTTGAACTCTTATTTTGTTTGTCACTAACCCAATATTTTCAGATTTAAAAAAATTGTTATAGTGATCTTCGGAAATAGTGAACAAAATATCTGAGTCCGTAGAGATTCTTGTATCATCTTTGGTCTTATTTCATTAATTCTCATTAAAATATTTTCAAAAACATTGAATAATTTGATTTTACAATATTAACCATCCCATTTTAATATATTTTTATGAGAAGTGTACAAAGGAAAAGGGGGGAAGAACCAATTTTGACACAAATTGAGTTAGTGCTGCCATCTGTTAGACAATCATGAAATATTTCTAATGCAATATAGATTATGGTTAAAAGAGGTATTTAAATTAATATTTTTTTAAAGTATTTCCATGGTTCCTACATGTATGTGTATGTATATAGGAACCCTGGAAATATTTTTTTAAATAATAATAATAATAATATATCACAATAAAAGAGTGGGTCTCTTTAAATCCGGAAAAAAGCGTACTATTCCTGATAGGTTGTCCACGATGTGGTTTCCCATCTTCACGTTAAGTGATTTTTGATGTTCCCTTGGGCCTGACCATCCTTTTACATTTCCCTAAGGTTTTATATTGGTACATTTAGCCAAAATGTCATTAACAACTTAGATTAAAAGGTAAAACTGGAATAGTAGCCAATAGTAAATGCACTAGCATAAGGTTGGAGAAGAGATGATAAAACCACAATGATAAATCGCATGTAGAAATGGTGAAACGGGCTTAGGTTTGAACTTTATCTTCCCTTTCGGCATTTCAGTACACTACGTACTTAAACCCCCCCCCCCTTCCCCCGTTTTATGGCACGGTCATATTTGCTACCTGGTCGCCACGACATAAACGTTTTATTTTTGAAGGCAGATAACCAACCATCCAATAAGGAGAAAGGAATCCAAATTTACAGGTAAGAAATTAACACTTAATAACATCAATGTTTTCAAACAATTGGTCCTAGTTTAGATCCATCCATTTTTAATAATTTTTCTTATAGCAATTTTGAAACAAATTCAGGGAATTATTTATTTGATGTGTTAATTTTATGCAAGGATTTAATTTGTTTATTCACATTTTAACAATTATCATACCTTAATTATATTAGTCTTGTATGTCTGTTAATATTTGTTACAATTTTTTTTATCAACGTATTTACCCAAGATTTTGTATATTAAATAAATATTTTTTTGGTTGATTGATAAGGAAAAAACTTTTTGCAATGCAACAAGCTTGAACCATCGTTACTTAATTTTTTTCAATTTCAAAATAAAATATTAATACTTATACTCTTAACAGATATATCTTACAATAATAATTACAGAAAAGTCCCGACTATCAGACATTCCGCTTTATCTGACACATGTACAACTTGCTATTGGCGTGACCTTGTCGCAAGGAAAAGAAGCAAAGCTGGGAAATAAACTTCAATCACCAATATTTAAACTGTCTCTTTTGAATTTTGTATAATGGAGTAAATAACAAAAGTTGCATTTAATTTATTTAAAATCCTTTGTTCTATTAACACGAATAAAATAATAGTATTGTAATTTAGAGCATAATTTATACTACGGAGTAATTACGAACCCTTATTTCTTATTAAGTTGAGTTTGTAAATGAGAAATAAACCGACTAAACGCTACATTTGGAGCATCGTACTTTATGAAACAAAAACTTGTAATCTTAGGAAGCTGGAAAAGAATTATTTGGAGAGTTTTGAAATGTGGTGGTGGAAAAGACTTGAGAATACCAGATAGACAGACAGGGTGACAAATGAAGAAGTCTTAAGAAG
The DNA here is from genome assembly GCA_902141385.1 of Timema californicum. Lineage (NCBI taxonomy): Eukaryota > Metazoa > Arthropoda > Insecta > Phasmatodea > Timematidae > Timema > Timema californicum. The sequence continues at coordinate 4,157 of CABFOW010003093.1, read as the reverse complement.
AGTGGGTGAGAAGAGATCCATTTTGGATGCGGTTCTTCGGTACATAGAAAACTGGATCAGACACATCCTAAGGAAGAATTTTTATGCACGACGTCAAAGAAGGCAAGGTTGAGGGAAAGGTGAACTTAGGACGATTATATGGCATGAAGGAAATAAGAAAAGTGTGTGTGCTCAAGGAGGAAGCAGACAACAGGGTGCATTGGCAGGGTGCCGGGTCTAAATTCACTGACAAAAGGAATGAACCTGTCACGAGACAGAACACATAATAATAATAATTTCATATCTATACTGCACCTCCTATCGTGAACGGAATCTAAGACTACTTACTTGTACAGTCTTCGGAGAAGCTCACAGTCTTTGATAAAATGGTGAAGACCGAGGCTGAATAATAAGTTAGGTTGAGTGTGATATTGTAGAGGTTACAAGATGTCCCAGAATAGTTTCCTAATGTATTGTTTGTGACATTCCCTGGCCCAAGATCAATATCGCAATCTTCAGAATAAGGATTGCGATGAGAAACGCAATAACTCACATTTGTCCCACAGTACGGATAAAGCGTGAAAGCTCGTGACACTACCAGAATCGTACTTGTATTCATATTACTTGATATATTAATCAGACTATCTGAAACAAAACAAAATACAAAGTTGATCAACTGTGACAAGACCCTCTTCAGTAGTCGGATAGTCTAAGGCATCACTCTCGTGTTATACTGACTGACCTGTTGACGAGGAGATTGGTGTTAAAAACCCAGTCGTCAAGTTATGATCCAATAATTGTTGTCGATGACGTTATTATATATTTTTAAACTTATCTTTACATATTTATAGTTGTTGTAAGAACAAACCCTATAGGCCAATTGTCTGTATATTTTGATGACTAATCCAAATTTACGGCCACATCTGTGGTCTATGGGTAGAAGCTCCTTGCCACAGATCTAGAGGTCCCGGGTTCAATCCCCGGTGCTTCCAGATATTTATGTGAAGCAGTGGTTATGGAACGAGATCAACTCAGTCTCGTGAGGACACATGAAGAGTAACGACTCCGGTGTATAAAACTGAGATTAATGGTCGGAGGGTTAGTTGAGCTGACCATATGTCACCTTATATTCACACATGTTGGCACTATCTTCCCCAACATGTGGTGGCCACTCTGTCGGTGCAGCTCGTTTGCGGGCTAATACAGTAGCCCCATGGCTTCTTTGGTGCTGCCTGACAGCTCACAGCTGACAGCTAAAAGCTTTGAAAAGCTACCAGACCAAATTATGTATCCCTACGCCGAGCCATATGATCTGCAAAAACATGTGTTTAGCAGCTGTCACTTCTGACAGTCAAAATTTAGGTATAAACCTAAATGTTTACCGTCAGGTGTCAGCTGTGAGCTGTCAGTCAGCACCAAAGAAGCCACGGGGCTACTGTACCATGACATTAATCCCAATTTACAAACGTAATAAAATCCAAGTTTACCTAATATCCTATCTGACTTATTACTAAACAATATAATACTAAACAGTTCAATATCTTACCGATATTAACTGTGGGCAAGAACACTTGAGTCGAATAAAAAGGCTCGGACCTCAAACCAAAAACACCCAATGTCGTGATGGTGGCATTGTAAGTGATACAGTGATAGGTATTTCCATTGATGACAAAACTCGTTTCGTTCTTGGACACATTCTTACAAGTTGTGTTTGAGTCGCTGAGCGTGATAACATTCAAGCACACTTCGTAGCCTGTGACACAAGTGTTGCTCGATATGGAAGCGGTCCATTTAATTACTGCCGGGGATGTGGCGTTACTCACGCTGATGTTGGACACGGGTTCGATAACTGAAACAGGAAGCCAAACAGGACACTATGGACAAAATTCAATATTTTTTTTAAGACAGATTAATAGTTTTAAATTAAATTGTACGTGCGTTGCACTTGAGATTGTATAGGAATAAGGAGTGAGATAGTATGAACACGTAATGAGAATGGAAAAGATAAGAAATACAAATAGAAAAGACCACATGAGAGAGCAAGGAATAGATGAAAGGAGGAGATATCATCAAGTATGCAAGTGAGAGGAGAATAATGGAGTATAGTAAGGGAATAATAATTATGAAAAGACATAGAGGTATGGAGTAATTTTATTAAACTAATCCAGCCAAAGGTTTGAAACAATTCATAATGATTATGAGGATGATAAGGTAATTAAATGGTACGGAGCTCCACATAAACGTTCTCGCTCTATTCTTTAAAAATTAAGATATTTAATCATAGCTCATAGTATATGTAAATTAATTAATATACACTCTAAAACCCAACACTTTATATTGAAATTTCAACTTCCTGTTAAAAATTTTCAAAATTTTATTAGGTGTTGCAAATCTTCATGCCATTGCATTGCTATTAAATTCCTCATTTATAAATTTTGACCAATACAAAATGTAAATATTGACTAATGAGTCTAAAATGGATTTAGATCATAGATCTACTTCGAGGTACAGACAGAGGGACGTAAATGCAAAAAGAACTTTTTCGGATTCGGAGGATCGTGAAACGGCGAAAATCATCAAAATGTTGAGTTCGATTTTTTTACTATCACAATCTCAACTGAATATTCTAATTGAAATTAAAATATAAATATAACTAAAATAAGGTCATAGCAAGTATCTCCACACCTAATTGGCACAAGGAAATGGTTCAAATTATTTAGTTTAAAATGTGAATTTGAGGATTGTTTTACATGATCAATAATAATATTAATTAATTTGTCTGAAAAATTTCAAGGAAAACAGATTTTTTTTTAAATTGGCTAAACTAACATAGATTATAATTACAACAAATGAACAAAATATATCCTTTCTTTTATTTTCTTAAAGAAGCTGGTGTTAGTTATGGACATATATTTTACATCGCCATTTACTTGTGGGTTAATTACGTTATCTTTTGATTTGTCAGATAGCAGAATTTAGCATTTCACAGAAATGAGACACTTTATTTTTTATCGCGTACTTAATTTTAGGGAGTCCGTGTCAGGGAAGTTGACTGACGTTCTCTATTTTGATTCAGGATGATAGAACTATGTTCTAATCCCATCCGAGTGCACTGGGGGGGGGTCGGAAGGCTACCATTTAATTTTTACATTCCTTCTTCAAATTCACCATTCCTATATTTTAATTCTAAATAAATCCTCTTAAGATACAGATAGCCCGAAAGGTAAATAAAACACTTATCATTAAAATTATTTCACAATAAAATTTAGACTAAAACACAATTTACATATTTTGACTCAAATTAAAATTAAACTTTGAAATGTTTAGTAATCGATGTAAAACTGTTATTATTACATTTAAGAAAGTGTACTCTTGTACTTATAAACATTATTCAAAGGACAAAATACAAAGTATCTCACAATTGGTTGCATTTAAAAATAGTTGCCTTACCTGTGCAATTTTGATTTTCTACTAAAGAAATCCCTGCAATCACGATTACACTAATTGGAAGAAATGACATTTTAATCGAAAACATACTATGGATTTGTATCACACTGAGCACAGTTTTGTTTTTTCTTCTGTTCAAATATTTTTTTCTAAGTTTGAATTAGAATGCTCGACAGAAAACGCTAGAGATAAACACTAAAATCACTTATTGTATAACTACCTATACTTTAGCAGTAAAGTATATCAGTTCCGTGTGTCGCCACACATGTCAATCATTAACGGATAAGGTCCGCTTCTTACCTGTTTATATTTCAAGGTAGCCGACAAGACTTGGCCGCAATATCTAACAGTCATGAGTCATAACTTTGACTCAAAGGTTGGATCTTGATCCAAGCCACTCACTGAAGATGTTTATTTCAAATTATAGTTTCCCATCCTGTATCTAGTCAAATGCCACGGCGTTTTTTTTTTAAATCACCCTTGTACTAATTACTGTGATTACCGGTTGCCAATTCTTGGGGAATAGGAGTCCACACACATTTAATTAACATGCGAGAAATGTATAGCATTGGAAGTATATTAATGGCAGCGCCTCTAATACTCTATGAAAATATTATTATTAGCACCGCGTCTTACTACCCGTTCGGGCTATACGCCCTTACGCTAATGTGTAATGGTAGGGTGAATGTGAGATGAAATGGAGGACCTACAGTTTAACGTGGAATCCGAAC